>JASSUY010034021.1:0-86669 GCA_032466535.1 Forpus xanthops
GGGTTGCTCAGGGAAGTTGTGAATGCTCCATCACTGGTGGTGTTCAAGGCTGGGTTGGACATAGCCTTGGGTGGCATTGTTTAGTGGGAGGTGTCCCTGCCCATGGCAGGGGGGTTGAAACTAGATGATCTTAAGTTCCTTTCCAACCCTAACTATTCTATGATTCCATTAATTTGTAATGATCTCCTCAAATTGTGACCAAGGTTGCTGTGTAATTGTGATTCTCAGAGCAAAGATTTATTCTTTTGTTTAAGTAACATTTTTGTTCCTATGGCTAAATATTACCTCTTGTCATGCTGCAGTCAAGTGAAGTTTTTTCTAACCTGTGCTTGCATAGGCACTTCAGACTTGGGGCTTTGTTACGATAAAATATATATTTTGATTCCCTTGGAACAGGAAATTCAAGGGTGTATTACACTCCATCGATCTTCCACCTAAGCAGCAGGTATAGTAGCTACTCTGTAAGGCCAGCATAGTTTGATCTGGGATGCATTTAATATCAGTAAGCCTGTTAACAGTGTGCTAAATTTATTTACTAGTATTAATGGGCTTTCAACAGATATTCTGGCAGATGAGGATGTATGGAAACAGCAGTACCTCTTTTGGTAGTATGGATCCATAATGCTAAATACTCAAAAAATTCCATAGGGAAATTAATTGTTCTCCATACTTCAAAATACGCTAAGCTTGGAATTCAGTACTTTCTGAAGGCTGCCTAGCATAAGGGACTAATCTGCAGTAGAAAATAATGAACGCTTGTTCATTACAGAAGATTGGAAATGCTGCATGATGGAAGAGGGAAGCCAAAGACTGCAGTACAAGTTCATAGCTGGGAAATCTCAGTACAGCCTTATCAGTAATCTCTAGGAATAATCAACAGATTGTGTGTGTCACCTCCCAGAATGAAGGTAGAAAAGCCAATCAGGAGAAAGATGAAGATAGTTTTCATCTTCGTGTTGGCCTATTTGCATGGAAATACTGTTAACAGGAGACCTAATGCGTCCCTGATGAGAGCAGGTGTGTTCCCTCATGGATCCAAGCCAGTTGTGTGTGGTAATGAAACCAGTCCGTAATGAGATTTTAAAGGGTGCAATACTTCATCACTGGCACTGTTGTCAACGTGCAGAAGGCCTTTCCCTCTATTTAGTGTGCAATGTGATTACTTGCAGATTAAGAGTGATGACAGAACAGAGTTCAAAGAACACCCTCCATACTGTCAACAAGCCTTAATGATAACATAGTGACGCTTCCCTTAAAGTTTCATGTCTTATTCAATGTAAATGGTAAAAATGGGGCATTTTAGGACCAATGATGTGTTTTTCTATTGATGTTGTCATAGTACACAGCTGCTGAAAGAGGAGCTGTTTGTCAGATCCCATTTTCCTCAGTGATTTATCAAACAGTTGCAGTTCACGCATGCAGTATCAGAACGGGAATAAATAACTTGCAGTAGTGCATTGAACAGGGAGTGTAGTGTTTTATTAATCTCCCACCTGCTCTGATTCCATTCAAGGTGTTTGGGTAGGTTCATCCAGGTATGTGTTCAGCATTTGCAAGTCATATGACTTTTGCAGGAGCAGAGCTTTATGAAATAGGAAGTTAATGAAAAGCGGAACTATGTATTCACATTTTTCTTGCTATAGGAGCTTTACACTATACAGAAGTGCCATCAATGTAGACTTTTCTCTTACTCTTAAATTCCGTATCTTAACAGTTGTATCCTTTCTAAAAAAACAAATCAAAACTCAAAAGCAGTTAAAAGCTGATTTACTCGCATATATCTACTATCACCTATAGTATACAAATGCCTAATTAACATAGTGGTAATAAAATGTTTCTGGCTCAGAAAGGTATTGCCACTAACAAAAAATAAGTACTCCAGTAGTTTTGTGCATTTCTAGCTGTTGTGACCCGGATGAAAATGCAGATCTTGAATGTGTTTTATTTGCCATCTTGGGAAGAGCAGCATGTAAGAGATGGAAACTGAGAATGAGAAGGATTAGTTTCAAGTATGGTGTGGCTTTGATGGTTTAGGATTTGATGGGAGTGTGAGTGGGTATAAGGAAAGCCAGCTAAAAAGCCCGGCATATTACAGCCTTCTCTTGAAAAGCAGGTGTTCACCAGTGTTATGGGAGTTGTGCAGATTTTCTAATTCAAAGTGTTGTGGAAGTTTAATACAATCTGACTTCAGGTGCTGGAATTAAGAGGCTAACCCCTACAGACTATATAATCAGACTTAGGTTCCCTTAGAATCTGTTTGCCTAAAAAGGGGAGTGTACTATTGCAGTTTCCATGCAAATTATACAGTCCAGCTTTATGTGTGAGTTTCAGAATAAAAGAACTGATCAATCTATAGCACGCTGCTTGGAGTGAAATTTAAGATTCTGTTTCATACTTGGAGTTCAAAGATATTCTGGGAAGTTCTTCACTCTGAAATGTATTCTCCAGAGACTGCTCAAAGGGTAGTAAAAAACGAACAGTTTATTTTCTTCTGCATCCCTCTTTGTCACAGCAGCCAGCACTCACAGAAGTTGACCTAGGTATCAGTCTATACATGGTTCTAAAGGATAAAAACTGTCTAAAAGCATTGAAGTGGCATCACGATCATATTTTTGCAATAGTTACTTTTGTGACTGTTTTGTTGCTTCTTATTCCAATCTTTCAGCCCTCCTGACTGAGAAATCAGCTGGATAACAGTTCTCCACAATGTCCTGCTGCTTCCTTCAACCAAATCGCAGGAGAAACGCCAGAAGAATCTGCTCAGGATAGTCCAGAGGGCACAGTGGTTGAGCTCTTGTTTAACAAAGATGATAGTATCCAGCAGGACATTTTATCTCTCTAGAACTGTATAAATTAGCATAATATTAGTATAACCACCATATATTAATCAGTTTTAAAGAAAATTGTACACACATACATATGTGTATTCATCATTTAAATGCATATATTACATTTGTATGTACCAACCACATGTAGGTCCCCCCCCAGTTTACATGACTTATATGCTGTCACAGCAGAGTAAGTAATTCTTCTTGTGTCTGGTTAAGTGTGGTCAGGATTTTTCCATTCTTTTCCACCTAAGAGCTCATCTACACATCAGCTGGAGAAACACAGAGAGCTGTGATATTCTTTTCAGTGTGTTGTTGGCAACTGCTTTCATGAAAAATTTGCTGGTAGTTTTCTGTTACATTTTGTCATGTTTTGATCATAATCCCCAGCAGTGTTCTGCTCTGGAGCATCCTTATAATACGAGTAGCAGGCCAGAAAATGTCACTACATTGAAGATAATGATTTATCAGTTCATGAACAGAATTAATGGGTTCTGTAAGCTTGGGAAACCAAACTCCAGTACGCTTGAAGAGGGTTTACTCTTACATTGCTGTCTCATTAGGCATCTTTAGCATTGCCTTTAGTAGAAAAAGGTCAATGTAAACGCATCAGCAATTTGTTTGATAGAGGTAAGACAGAGAAATCCTTGAGCTGCTAGGTAGGTTATCACAGGATGCAGAGAAAGTAACTTTCTGGTTAGAGTAGCAGATGTATACTGAAAAATTCTTTGTCTTCCTAACTACAACTGTGGGCTATATGTGGTGTGTACTCTTATCAGCATAAATTCGCAAAAATTTCCATGTGAGACTCCTCCCAGAGTAAATCTTCCACCATTCCCATTCAAGGAACATCAAGGGCAGAAGTTTTAAGTAACTAATGTATAGGAAAGAATACTTTTTCAGAAATGTGAAATGAATACTCTGCAGATATTTATCATGTAGTTTCACAGCAGTAACATGTTAGTAATGGCTGACTAAATAGTGTTAGGCACAACTCTCCTCTGAGCTGAAACCACTGCACTATGCACTTTCTTTTCTTAGCACATGATAAAATGTATGGGTTTCTCAGCTTCTTAAAAAGTTATGGCCATGTAAAATATTGCTAACTCATGTGCTTGTATGATTAAGTGATTACAGAAGCAGAAGTACTCTGGACTGGGAAAGCCTGGTAATTACAAGTCTACTTCACATAGCATTGTATCATGTAGACTTTGAAAGAGGTTGGCATAAGAAAGCCAGTGAAGCAGGACTGTCTAGTGCATGCAGGTCACAGAAGCTTTGAAGTACTTGAGAAGAAACCAAACCATAGCACATGGTAGGTATAATTACAAATCTTGAATTTGATTTTTGTATCTGTATCACAGAGTTGTTCCTTGCATGAAAGTGCAAAGCTAGCATAATTTTATAATGCATTTGCTAATGGAGCAATGTAAACCAATTTAAATATAGACACATGTGACTGGAATGCTATTGCAATTAATTTATGAAGCATGGTAAGCTTATGGATGCGTTTTTTCATAGAAATAATTTCAATAGGCATATCACAACTATGATGATTTTTTTGGATGTTTCAGGAGTTGATGTTTTCATCTTTTTTCCAGAGTAAGCTCAGTGCAAGAAGATACCTGGGTTCTTGTCCAGTTTATTTCTTAAAAAGTTTTGGCCATATAAAACATTGCTAAAGCATCTTATGTGATTGTATAATTAACTGATTACACAAGCAGAAGTACCCTGGACTGTGTAGGAGAACATTGGGTAATGTTATAGGTAGTTGACTACTCAAACTTAAAGTGAATATCCTTCTAATCATTGGCCTTCCCATTCCCCCTGTTTGTGTTATGTATGTTACTTTCATCTTAGCTGTTTTAAAGGCAGCCAGCCATTTTTAATGTCTTCAAACTGACTCTCTTGGAATGAAGAACCTGCACAGAAGCCTGCAAATGTAACTCCCCATTAAATATCAAACACCCATGAATATTATATGAGTGAGAATTGACCATTCCCACCAGTCAGAAAATATAAAACCATCTGAGGTCTCAGGCGGAGGATTTTCATCACTTATTAATCTTCCAACTTAAAATAGACTGAAAGTATAACAGTGTAGTTATATTGTGGTATAACAGCTATGCTCTGCATTTTATAATGCCATGTATTCAAAAAAATCTGTAATCAATTAACAAAGATAATTTATTCCTACTGAAATTCTGATTTTGAACAGTATGCAGTCCCACGCCCATTAATTTCCACTGACATTTGTGTCTGTCTCTCTCCCTACATGTCCATGCGTCTGTGCTAAGGGAGTCAAAGTTTATTAGTCACAATAGGAGACAATCTTAACTACCTCTTGCTCTGAATTTAAATAGGGCCAGTCTACCTACTTTGAAATTAAAATTAAATTCAATATTAGTACCCTTGATTATGAAAGAGAGTGTGAGAGAGCAGTCAAGTGTGATATTTCTGAACAAATTAACCTTCCTTGATACTGCTATATACAGTAGTTAGTTACGCTGGAGTAGGTTGTGATATATCTTTTCATACACGTGGACATATGTGAGAAGGATCCAATTCCTATTAACCCTCAACAGAGGCTGCTTGGAAATTAGAGTGCTTAAATTCAGCAGAAGGCACTGGCAGATCCTCCACTAATTTTTGGGAAAGCAGTTTTACATACACTGTCTGGAAGTGTGGGGCACCAAGGAGACAGCTGGAAGTTTGATTGTGATATGATCCCTCTTAGTCATTCAAAAACTCTTTTTCCATATGACAGAGAAGTGCAGATTAGGTGTGAATTTATAGTGCTAATTCAGATTTATCCAGACATTTTTGATAGGCAAACATGACAGCAACAGGCATTATGCCATGCTGTCAATCTCCTGCATCTGGCATGAAAGCCCACGGCCAGCATAAACTTTGTAGTGTGTGCTGTAGTGAAGTTAGCAGCAGTCTGCCTGTGTGTCCATGCTGATCTGTAGCAAATGTGTACTGTAAGGAGGAACACGCATCTGCTATTAATAATTATAGAATTGTAGCCTCAATGGCAGTATTGAAAGAGTTAGAGAGAGGTATTTGGAGAGAGATTGCTGCAGCTGCCATTAGTTTAACGTGTCATCTTGTTATAGCATGGCCTTAAAGAGGAATGTGCGTGCTTACTGAAATGAGAAATGAATGTTTGAATTTAACAGCATTTTGTATTTGCTGCTTCTGAAGAAAACCCAAAAATGTAAGAGTTACCTCCAAGTTAAGTACATGGATATCACTTCTGTCATTATTTCACTTGCAAGCTCTTGAGTAAGATTCAAATATCTATTCTTATTTTAATAACTCGTAACTGCATGAATTGTGTTGTGCATGGAGTTTGCCCAAGCTTATTTCTTGAATTAATGGATTCAAGGTGAAAACCAGTCAGGTTTGGATACTTCGGTTCTTAAGTGAAATATGTTAACACACTCTCAAAATGATGTTTAAAACTTTCTTGGAAGAGGTGTACTATACCTTATTAGTAACACTGTGTTTTATCTGAACTGATGAAGTTAGGAGGAAGTTTTGATAAAATACAATTCTCTTCCAAACCTTTATTAACTCTAAGTACAATATCAGAAGTGTTTCATTTAAACTTTAAACCTTTCTAACAGGTTTTAATTAGAAATTTAATGATCAATGCAAAGGAGAATGGGCTGTGTTTGCTCATTAAATGAAATTAAATTAAATAGCACATTTTGGTTTTGTAGAGTGTGCTCTTGTTGTGAAAAGCATGAATATGTTTCTAGGAGAGTTGATTAGCCTTTTGCCCTCCCTGCTTAATATTTTTTGTCATTCTTCTATGGAAGTTCCTGTGTGCCTCCCATCAGGATTATTGGAATTTGGAACCTTATCTATAATTGTCTACCAATAGGAGTGACATGATGTCTCTCCGCTGCATTAACTTTATCATTCCCTGTAAAACATTAACGCAGCAAAAATCTGAGCTTGTAAATGAGAGCCACGTCTTCATCTTGATCAGAGAAACAAAATTTGTAATTCAAATGAGAGAAGTTAATGAACTTAGTGCGCAGGCTGGAAAAAGTGTTGTGATGTGCCAATTTGGTCTGCCTATGGATGATTCCAAACATTCCCATTAAGGTATTGATTGTGTCCATTTAGGAAAGTGAAGGGGACAGTGAACTCCCTAATGGTTTAGCCATTGCACCAGTGGCGTCTAGACCCCCAAACGAAGGAAACCTGTCATGATAAGCCTTGAATTTCCTTTAAAAAAAAGAATTGGGGAGTGTAACTATTAATGCTAATATGCTTCTTAAGAAGGCCAAAAAGCTGTTGCAGAAAGAATAAGCAGCCTTTTGTGTTTATTGATATCTACACAGAATTTAAGATTTCCAAGTTCAAATAATGGTGGATTGTCTTAGAACTTCAAATAATATAGAAAGTCTCCCATCACGTAGATGACTGCAGTAGTCTTATGGTAACGCATTATCTGGAAACATAACGTTGTGATGATCATGATGATAGATTGGAAATTCAAATTTCTGCTCCTTGTACATTCAGAGAGTTTTATTTCTACGCTGGTTACCAACAGTTGTTACTTTATCTGCTGTCACTAGTTGTTGGTGATGATGCACTGAGGATGTTCAAGCATGGTTACATGCACAAAGGTTTATTAATGGGGTCTGTGGCTGATGGCATATGTCAACTTCAAAGTTATGTTGGGGGATAAAAAGACCAAACCCAAAAATAACCCACAACCAGCACATCAAGTTAAGAAACAAAACACAGGGAAAAGGAAAGACCTCTTCCTAGTGGCTGCCAGGGAAGAGAAATGTGTCTTTGGACAAGTGTCCTCTGTGGTGAACCAGGTTTCCCCAAGCACTTTCCTCAGTAATATGGGCAAACTCCAGAGTGGGTTTTCCTGCTATTTTCTGCTAGCAGTGGCGAGAGTGTATGAAACGGAGGGCCTCTGGCTTTACAAATACTAAGGCAGTGGGCAACATAGTTTAGCCTCCTGCAGTCCACTTAGGAGATCTGGTACTGTAACAGCCCCAGTTGATTTTTAGATGACTTGAGCGTAGAAGAGATGTTTGTGAATGAGGTGGTAACAGCTGCTTAGTGCCTCATGCCAAGTAATAAGAGTCAAGTACTGTTCTACAGCTGCAGTTGCAAATTTACAATTCCTTTGCAAGTTGTGAAGTGAGCCTCCCTACTAGTCTTCCTCTTGAGTTGAGGAATCTTTTCTCAGAAGATTCATATCCCATGAGTTGTGAATAACCAGTTTTATCTCCAAAGGTTGTATGTGCCAGCTTGCAATCATTTTACTGTTTCACCAAGCTAATTGACTACAGTTTTAGGTTACTGGGTGATGTATAAATGGTTGTGGACTTTGTGTTTAACAAACTGTTCTGATTGACTGACAGCATTTTCAGTATGTATACATTGAACTTAATTTTAAATACTGCCAGTTTTAATGTAATATGCATAAATTTCCTCTAAAGCAAGGGTATATATAAATACATATATAAGGAATAAATAGTAAAAAAAATATAGTGATTTTACATACAATGAGTTAATTTCATGTTACAGAAAGTAAGACTTAATCGAGAATATAAGACTGTTAAATCTCCTGCGAATTGGTGTAAATACATCAAATTGATGGGAGTAAGATGTTTTAAATGAAAATAGAGGATTTGGTGAACGCCCCAAAATCTGCTTCCTACATTTAAGTTTTCAAAACCTTTACAGGTCTTTCAAGGTAGCTTGTGCTAAAAACAGGCCTTGAGCAGTGGCACGTTTGAATGCAGAAGTCAAAGTACTATTGATCGGAGTATGGTGGGATAAATGGTGGCTTCTGCCCCTAATGGAAGCTGATTGTTCAGGGACATACGGCAAGGCTGGTCGATTCTTTAGCTGTTGTTTACTGGGGAGGACAATATCAATTTTCCAGAGGGATGATTGGTGGGATGTCAAGGCTGTCACCCTTTTCTTCTCATCACTGACAGACAGTTGAGTGACAATTACAGTGATGGGACATTGTCTGCATTGGCATATACACCAGAGGATAACTGGCAAACAAAAAAAGGCAGCAGTGCTTTAAAAAAGATATAATCAGCAGTTGTCAGGACTAGTTACATATATGATGTCTGAATAACAAGGCCAGAGTGTCCCGCCTCAGACACTGACATATACTGTACTGTGTATTCCCCAGCCTACATTGAAATTAGCCCTGGGAAAGTTACTGATTACTGCTAGAAGTCACTGCTGATCTAATTGGGACTTAGGCTTCAAGAGACTGGATTTTTATTTGGTTCTCTGAAAATAATAGAGCTTTTCTGCAGAACTTCAAAACAGTGAAGCAACGTACCAAATTTATAAGTGTATGCCCAGCTCCTGAAGGAGTCCTGTGTTGGAATTTCCTCTGAATACTACCCAAACAGCAAACTGTGAGCATGTACGGTGTATGTGCATTAAGTATTTCAATCTGACAGTCCAGGACACACAGACTGAACTAAGCTTTTGGTCTTAAAAACCTTATTTTATATTACATAGATATATAATAGGTGTCCATGTGTACATCTTGTGAATTAATACAGGCCATTATGAAAAAGACTTCTTTGGTGCTCCTATGAAATCACAGGTGAAACTTCAGTGGCGCATACTGAGCACCAATGAATCTAGTTGTCCACTACATTAACAGCTGTCACATCCTCTTTCTTCTGGAACCTGAGATGAGAATAAGGCTATAGGAAAGAAACCCAAGGAATGACTTACGTAGATATAAGTGTTAGGTTTACAGTGCAAAACATATCTGGCTTATCTCCAATCTATTGCATTCTCCTGTTCGCTGATTTTCTTGCCACTCCTTCCAGAAGCTCTAGATTGAGTGGACCTTTTCAAAAGGTGTTTTAGATGTACTCTCTTCAAACCTCGGTTTCTCTTCAACAGTATACTTTATTATTTATTTCAAACTTTTACCTGAAATATACATCCTGCTGAGTCTTTTCTATGGTCTGTTTCTCAAGATCTCCTGCAGCAAGCGCAGGGGAGGACAGAACACTCAGCTCCATGCATACCACTAACTCTGAAACAAGGAGAGATAATGGAGGCACAATGGTCTTAGGAACAACTGTGTTCTTTACCACAGGCCTATGGCTCTGGTCCTGCTTATAATGGACTAAGAAAAATGTAGTAGTGGTCAGTAGTTCAACAATTATAGCTCTCCAAAGACAAATGTATGAATGCACTAACAGAATGTGAATATTGCCTCTCAGACCGACATATTATCAGTAAGAAAATGGTACAGAGAGTCTTTGCGATGAGGAATTGATAGTCTGAATGCTTCTCAGGCTAAGTGGTACAGTTGCATGAAACCCATTGTGTCAGTGTTTGGATAGCTTCCACACCTACTGAAATTCTAAGTGCTGGTTATTGACTGTACCTTGTACAGTATACATTTTCACAGCTGCAATTAGTATATGGTATGAAGGACACACATGTTTGTTTTCCTCAGTTTAAATCCCTTTTGTCCTTTTTTTCCGCTTTTAAAATCTCTTTTAGTGTAACTAACATGCTTTAATATATTAGTTCCTTTCTCCTTTCTATTAGAGTTCTTATTGTATCATGAAAATTAGAGAGCTTATGTATGCTTCTGACTCCCTTATGCAATTAGATCTCTCAAACAGCAGAATCCAAACTTCAGCAAAATTATTTTTCTCATCCTTCCAGGCATATTTCACCCCTTGAATTCTAGGCACTGATGTCAGCAGTAGGAGTTAGGAGATGCCAGTATGAAGCATAACTCTTCCTGTTGTACATTCTGGATCTCAGTAGAACAGTTCCTAACAGAGAATACTGAGACGTAGTTTTCACCTTTCTGGTACAATGAGTGTATGTTAAACTTAAATGAATTTGCTTGCTACCTAATTTTTTCTTGCCTACTCTTGATAATTTAGCATTATGGAATTACAGTACTTTTTGTTTAAGTTCAAGGCTTTTTTTATTTTCTTGATTTTTGAATATCTAATGTTCCTGCCCAGCAAGGTAAGGCATTGGGGAACTTACAAGAATATTCACAAGTAAAGACCATGATTTGAGGCCTATTAGTTTCCAGGTAGAAGGAGAATTTCATAACAAATTGCACCTTGGGAAGAATTGCCTGCTGCAGTAGAAGTATAATAATGACATATGAAGTTGGCTTTCTCCCAGCTGAATGGCATTAGAGAATTATATCAGACACTTATCTTCTCTTTTTCTGTTCTTTCTGAAACTGTATTTTCCATGAGTGCTTTTTGGTTTGGGGCTATGCTATTTTTCGGGTTGGTTATGTGAAGACTATGATATAGTGATGTAGGGATTTTTGGCAGTTTTATTTTAAATAGTTCTTCAGGCTGCAGAAAAAAAACATCAATGCATGTGATTAATATGGAAGGTTATATTTGATGGGTCTCATGAAAACACAAAATAAATGTGGTGATTAATTTAATTTTCTAAGCTACCAGCTAATTGATTTTGCACTGTGCTCATTAAAAATAGATACTCTGCCTTTCAGAGGACTCTCTGGGAAATGAGGCAGACCCTGACCCCTCTGGGATGCCATCAACTGACCATTCCATCAGGCAGGACGTGAGTGGCCATGGTGCTTGTCAGAGCTGAAGTATATTTACCTTGTCTCCCAGCAGATAAACATTTGCAAGGCAAATAATAAATTAACCATTAATCAGAAGAGTGTCTGTGTTTTGATGAACCCTGAATAGAGTGGAGATGTCAGGTAGTGAGACAGAGTCAACTGACATTGCAGACTGGTGCTTGTGGAAATGGCTGTTAGCAGTTTTGAAAGCTTTGGTGCTGCATTTTCAAGAGACTCGCAAGGTTTAAGTAAAAATAGACCATAGATATGAGGCAATCAGTGGTTGCTAGTTTTCATTAGCATTGTGCAGTCTTCCACTTCAGTTAGATCTGCAGTGCTATTCCAGGGCACAGTTGTATGTGATACAGAACAAAGATGGTTTAACAGAAAAGGTACAGAATGCTCTATTATTACCAGACAATTCAAGGCATAAGTTTGTTCAGACTTAATGATGTCAATACATCTTCAGGTGAAAGTTCAGATGTCTGATTGACAGTGTTTCTTAAATATTCATTTCAGTTACATTAAGTAGACTCTTTTACAGCATTTGCCGGATAAATAAGTGTTTTTTCTCAAAACATATTGGAGAACAGTGGGGAAATTCTACTCTGTTATTATCCAGGCAATTTTATGAAAGATTGGGCATGCTTTAATAGCCATACTTGTAAACAGAACTGAAAATAATGACAGAGCTTTGTAATTGCCATTTGTGAGTGCTTAATTTGAGCATCATTCTAGAATTGCTAAATAGTCTAGGGAAATTTTGGATGGTCAAACTACTGAAAACTGGGCAATTGGTGTTTCAAAAGGATTAGTCCTAATGAGTTTTTCTTCATAAGGTGTAAATGAAGCTTATACATAACTTGGAAAGTAAAACATGTAGGGATTCTGTAAGACTTACCAAACTGTAATAAGGCCTGTAATATTTTTCTTCTTAACTGACAAGCAAAATTGCTATCCTTATAAATTGTGCATCAATTATTTAGTCACACAGTACAGTCTGCACGTTGGATGTGCTTTTTACCCTTCAGGTGTCACAAAACACAGTCTGCTTGCAACAGATCTGTGCTTTTTTCTTGAATGCATTTTTCCTAAAATAGGTTTCTGGATAAAGTTGAAAGTTTTCAAAGTAATCAGAACATTCAAACCTTTCATTTTCATTTCCACTCATTCAGCGTAGTATAGCTTCTAAAAATGAGTTTCCAGGCTCTCAAAGGAACAGCGCTGGTTTCTAAGATCAGCTGTGTTATTGTTCATCTCAGTGCTTGCCTGGGCTCTTGAAATTCTTTAAATCATTAAATTTGAATTAACATTTGTTTGGTTCATTACCAAAACACTTTAAGGCAAACACTTTTAAGAAAAAAGCAAGTTACTGTATGGGACTAGGTGCTCTCTCACAAAAGTGTTAGATCTGAAGGTAAAAGACTAATGATTAGTTGTTTGTTGCTTGTTCACTGCACACAGCGACTACCTGATGAGACTTTGGTTGAGAAACGCACTGTTTTCTCTTAGCAGTCATGTAACTGACTTCAGAAAGATCTGCATGTTTTTCTTTATTTGGTTTGGAAAGAAACTAGGTGCTTTTCTACTGGGTTGGGTTTCGTACTTTTATTCGGTAAGTATCCTTCTCATTTTTGTTAACAGCTCAAGATCATCTCTGGCTCTTAAAGACTTATATTGTAACGTTTCCTGTGTATTAGAAAACATAATTTTACTACTGCTGGAAATTATTCTGCAGGCGAATGTCTCAGCAGGCAAAAGGTTTTCTTCCTACAACTCCAATTCCCTTGAAAATTGGAAATAGAGACTTTATGAGAAAGAAATCTCTGAGCGAGAAAGGTTGCTAACCTCTGCGTATGTAGTAAAAGTGAATTTGGGGAGCTTAGATGTCAGAAAAACTAGGGAAAAGGAATTCATTAAGAATGTTTTGCCATTCGCATCATCTGGGGTGGCTACTGAAAGGGAGCTAAATGTTTAATACTATACTTGCTTTGAGTTCTCTTGTCAGTTTTTGTAGGTCACAGAAGATCTTTCTCTCTTTTAATCTGCCTGTATATAGAAAAGAAAGCCCACAGAGAGAGAAATTGAGAGAAATTATTCTCGAATGTAGATGTTTTTTCTTATCTCTTGTGATCGCAGCAAATCTCAATAGTAATTTATAATATAATAATATACTGCTCATTTTCAGACAGGAGTAGGATTCCTAAATTAATGGTGACCTTTCAGATTTCAATTTTCTGTAGGTTAGTCAGGTTCTTAACAGGGCCTCAGAATGGGAAGCTAGCCTTTAATACCTGATTTCAAATACAGGATACTAATGGGTAAAAGAAATGTGTAGGTATAATAATGGAAACATGACTTTGGAGTGAAATGGTGCCTTCAGTTTTTTTTCATGACTCTGTTTTGGTAGAAAGTATATCTTTTCACAGTGTGTTGTAGCTAATAAATCTGTAATTTGAGCAGAAATCGCTGAGGCCCCAGAATGTGTTTAAGCAGCTCCTCATTGGGTAACTGTTGGAAGACTGACCTTGAAACAGCTGCCTGTGCAGATGAGCGCCTGGAAGGCTCATGACTGGGGTCTTTTGAGTTCTGCCATATCCAGACAGGGAGATTAACTGTTGTTGTATGTTGATATTGAAGTAAGCATTAATTACAGAAGGTTTTTTTGGAGAGTTTTCCAAGGTTGAATGTCCGGGAATGGACAAATACAGAGTGCAGGACCTAAGGCGTAGGCTGTGCATTGCTCCTTGGCTGGCTTTAGGAATTAGAAGGTGTGCTTTCTCTTCTGCAGCTAGTGGCGTCGGTTCCTGCTCTGCCAGTGTGCTGTAGAAAGAGAGCAACATTCTGCACTGCACAGCATGAATCACCTACCTAGAAGGCAGAATTTGAGAAACATGGCCTTTAAAATGTTTAAGATCTTGATTGCTTCTAATTTCTTAAGAATATGTATCTCTTTGAAAACATCAATTTAAGAATATGTGTCACTTAAGCTCTTCACGCTTCTGAGTTTGGATTTCTAGCTCAAAAATATGAATAGCTTTGGTGGCAATTGAGGGAAGTTATGTTACAGCAACTGTTCTTCTGATAACTATTGACAGCTTGTAAGAATATGAAAACCTTTCCATTATTTAAATTATGACCAGTGACTCCAGTTACCTTACAAACAACTTCAATTTTTAGCTGGTTATTCTAATGCAGTTTACGGTTTGGTTGATTTAAATGGATGTTGCTTTTGTTTAGAGCTCTTCAGCTTATTTAGTCCTTATCTGTTTTAGGGTTTTGTGGAAGACACTTCACTGGGTACCATGCCATATATTACATAAAGGAGCTTCATAAATAGTAGCTCTTGTAATTATTTTAAAGGTGGGGTTTTGGGGGGGGGGGGGAGGTGTTAAGGAAAAACCCCACAACCAGATGTGATTCTCTTCTTTTTGTCCAATTTCTTTTTGATACCTTATATATAGGTAATTGCAGGCCTCAGGTTTCTGAATAGAGGACTTGCACCTGCAGTTTTAAAAGCATTTGGAGATAACCTCTTCCTGTGGCTTTCTTTTGGTTGCTATTTATTTAATGACTCGGTAATGATTTAGACACTAAATGGAATGGACATTTCAGGTTTTTTAGTTGAGTTTTGAAATCCTTTATAAATTAACAGCAGCAGCCTTGCACTTGGCTTTCTACAACCGGTATACTCAATGGAAAACTGAAGTGTATTCATGTGTACATAACATGCCATGTATTTGTGATTGACTTGGTTATGCTTCTGAAAATGTCCTTTAGCTATTCTATTGTTCAGTTGGTTAACAGAGTTTAATAGAGGTTTATGTCAGAGAAGTCTGAATGCTTTCAGTCTTGTCTTTCATAGGAGGAACTTTCAGCACTTTGCAGATCAGAAATTTGTCGCTAAATGGAAAAGCAAGTTTTTGATATAATAGCATGGCAACATTGTGTGTGTATAGTATGTACATTATGCGGCAAAATAGGTTTAGCTTTAGTGCGTGTATTTGCAATATAAGCCTGTTGGAGGAAATGTTTTGCTTAGCTATGCAAGGACGCATGAGTCTTTCTTCCTGTCAAGATGATTCGCACTGATATTAGTGTCTCAAGATCACTAGCTTCCATATATATTGGGTAACAAGGTAGTTTGAATTTCAGTTCCTTAATTTATTTCAGACCCTTTAGTAATTCTCAGGCTTTGACTTCATCATTCTTATATTCTAATTCCATAATGGTAGAATGGAGATTATAGTTTTTCCTATCTGATGAGTAGAGGAAAAGGACTATATTAGGTTTGTATGGTGCTCTGAAATAAGGTGAGAAAGTAGAAAGCATCTCTTTCTTTCCATTTTCTGTCAGAAATTTCTCTGGTAAATAGGAGAGAATTATGATAATGAAGAATATCCTTTTATTAATTCTTGGTTATCCTAGTAGCAGGGAAACTGGGCTGATGCTAATCTCATGCGATGTCCTTACCATCACAGTAAAAAATAGTAGTATAAATATAGCTAGGTTTACTGGTATAAACTGCTACTGTCTTCCTTCCCATAGAAAGATGTTTTCAATCTAGCTGTATATACTTTGCAGTTTTAGATGCCTGGACTCTATACCTGCTCTTGCCATCTGTGATTTATGTTTACTCTTTTCTTGGCACATATTCTTGCTTGTAAATAAGTACCCTGGTGAGTTGAATGTCTGTTGAGTTTATCTTCCATTTTACTCAGTCATGTTGCATGTGTAGTGACACAGAATGCACCTTAGGAGGATATTGCATTACCTATAAAACTAGCTTGACAAGCACACAAACATTGGAGAAAGGCAGAAGTTGAGGCTCCTGTGCTTTCTGAAATAGTAAATCAATGTCTCTACTCTTCTCTTTAGGAGAATAGAGGCCACTATATCTTTGGCCTGAATTTGTTGAAATCATAATTCAGCAAATGAACTTCACTTCCCAGCTTCAGTGATTTTATTAGGAAATTTCCACAGCTGATACTGCTTTTTTGGTCTGTTAAAATATTTAGGCAGTCATTTCTACTTTGCCTTTTCATTGACTAATCTGAAAGTTTTAATAATGTTTAAAAATACAGCAAAGATAGTACGGAACATGGATTCAGATGGCTTTTTAAAATCTATTTTTGCTTTGGTTTGGGTTTTGCTTGGTCTTTTTTTCCTGATAAGACAGTAATGTGGTGGTAGCATTCCACATATTGCTAATAGAGAATTTGTATAACAAACTCAGTAGCATTTAAAAGATTCTCTGATGATAAACCATAATTTCAGTTTCCCAGCAGTGACTTTTCAAAAGCCCCAGTGAGATTAGTGGAAAACATAGGTATCAATTGAAGGAGATTATCTTCTCTTGTTTTATCCCTGTTGTGTATGCTGTTTCACTCATGTACTCTTATATGAATACTTTCCTTTGTACCTGTCACTGTTACATGTAGAAAAAGGTCAGTAAAGCTTGTTAATGCAGAATTGCATTTTCATTCTCAGAGTTGTCTGATTACACATTTAAGTCCCACTACTCTTAATGCTTTCAAAACTTTTAGTCCTTTAACCACCTTTGGCTTTCCTACAGAAAAGTTCTTAGCTTCATCACCATGCTTTACATTAAGGACTCTTAAAGTGATGAACAGACCAAAACCCCCATCCAGCAGCATAGAGTTTTAAAATTACTTGTAAAATTACCCGTGTATGTCTTGTGTCTGTTTGCATAGGCCAGCATAAACCATAACCTGGCCCTTTACAAAGCCCAACAAGAGATGAGACTGGGAGAAAGTGCTTTTATTTTTTCCATGTACTGTGGAAGCTCATCTTAAGTTTGGATATCATCACTGTTGTTCTGGTAGCTTAATGGGTGGGTTGTATCAGCTTATTTGTGTTGATGGCTAGGGGTGGAGGGAAGGTCTTTTAAGATTTGGTTTTATTTCTCATCAGCCTACTCTGATTTGATCGTTAATAAATGAAACTTATTTCCCTAAGTCCAGTCTGTTTTGCCCATGATGATAACTGGTGAGTGAGCTCCCACAGTCCTTAACTCATGAGCCTTTTGTTGTATTTACCCTCCCCTGTCCAGCTGAGGAGGGATAGTGGTAGAGCAGCTTTGGTGGGCACCTGTGGTCCAGCCAGGGTCAACCCACCATGGGAATGAAAGTCTTCCTCCTGTTCTACATAAGGGTCTAACCTGGCTGTGGGCAGTGAGGCAAGGTCTTCCATTCCCAGTAGGGCTCAGCTGCAGGTTTGAAATGTCTCCTCTGGGGCACTGCAAACAAAAAACCTGTCTCCTGTGTGAACACTGAGCTCTCTTGGGTTAAGATGGGTTGAGTTACTCATCTCACCTCTGTAAACATGTTTGTTTCTCCTGCTGGTTGTGTTTTGAAAGGAATTTGTTTGTAGATTGGTAAATCTGTTTATTTGTTGAAAGACAGGACCGGAGTGCTTGTCTTTGTGAGGGAGCTCTTGTGCTATCTTGTGTTGTCTTCTGAATAGAGAGAGCGAAGTGGATCCCAGTAGTGGTAAATCAAAAATAAAAGAAACAAAAACAGTGATGTGGAGAGTGGACAAAACGTTGTTTTAAATAGCTCTGTGCTTATAGAGGCTTTCTCCCATCCACTCTGACTCCTGTTTTTTTTCACTTAGTCTGAGAACAGACTTTCCCCTAAAGCAGAGCAGCGGTTTCTACCTGGAGGGGATCAAACCTCAGTCAAAGAAATGCTCAGCACTGTGATACCCTTTTCCACCTTTTAACTTAGCCTTATCTGAAATCAGATTAAGGCTATACACTATGACACATGCTTCCTTAGCTGGGAGACAGCTAAAAATACCTGAATTTATATGAGGCAATTCTGACTGCTGGTTTTACCTGTACCATAGAGCAGTTATAAAGCAGACCAAAATATATACCTCCCTCTTTTGCCCTATTTCAACTTTGGTAAACTGGGTTGGTTTCTCTTTTGCCTTATGATTTGTATTGAGCTGTCCACATGTGGGATGTTTTCAGAGGTTCCAGAACTCTTATTTTCCCTTGCTGTTCCTGGAGTGGTGGTTTTGAATTACTGTATATTTTACACAAAAAAAGAGATTTCCAAAGGAGTAGTAGCAGAAGGGAATTTTTAGAAGAGGCAGGCCCTGATAGCTGCAAAACTGCAGTATATGTGGGTCAGTCTGTGCTGAAAGTTGCAGCAGAGGTGGACCGTGCTAAGAAGATAGAGTTGCTCTAACTGCAGTCCATTTGTAATTAGATGAGGAATACTGACAGGAACAGTGAGTTAGTGGCTCCCCTCCAACAACAGCTATTGACTGAACATTGGGTTTTGCATGAGATGGTGATGCAGTCGATAAAAGCATCAGGCCTTGTTTGGAGTAACACCGCCGATTACTCTCTAATTTGCCGCCTGGAAGTGAGCCACCGACATTTCGGCCTTGTGTTTAGTGTTGATGAGATCTAGAGCAAGCATTTAATCTTATGTTTACTAGCAAACTACTTGTAAAGACGATGCAGTACTACAAAAGGATATTTCTCTGGCTTTCCAGCAGTAAAGCTTTCTTTTAGCTGTAACCCAGTTCAAAGCTACTACATGATAAGGATTGCTCATTTTGTAAGCTGTAGCTTAAGGCTACCTGTTAAACCTTTGATGGGTGACTTTTTTTCTTCAGGTATATATGATGTCTACCTTGTGACTAAAACACAATAGTAATTTTCCAAATTACAGCAAAGTCTCAGTTCTTCAAAACACTCTAGATGGAAAGGGACACTTATTTGCTTGCATAGTCTCACTGCTAGGGGTCCACATGGCTATAGTTTTCTGCCAATGCCAAGCAGTCTGCAGAACCGGAGCTCTTCTGCCAGCCACATCCTCTTTGCTTTAACAGATTTCTTATGGATAGCACATTAGAAATGCTGTTAGGTTTTTACGGTCACTCATGCGGTGATTTAATTTGAAGAAATACTTTTTTGTCTGGAAAGTTATGGAGCATGTGTGTGGTGATATCTATGTGATACATGTATGCATGGTATCCAAACTCTTAAGTAATAACAGTAGGAAAGAATAATGCGGCAGACAAAGCAGATAGAGTTCCCCAAATCATCGCTAACCCTAACTGTGGTTTAAATGTTTCAGAATAGGTCAAGTGGCATCCATTCAGGAGCCTTACCCATTTCATTACAGTTGTCTGGTCTCCTTAAAGATGTCCTGCTTTAAGATTAGGCTTTGGAGAAGGTGCTTTTTCCCATGATGTAATTCCTGTTGCATGAGAATGAAACAAGTTTCTACTCTTGTTCTATGAGAAAGGTATCTGTGTACAACCGATGAATTCTGATCAACCATACAGATTCATTAGCACTATGGGATTTGGTCAGGCTTCTTTATGGGTGTCTGTCTAGCACTGCTGGCAATGGTGGCAGAGGTCGCACACAGGTCTTTCAGTTCAGAACTGATGTATTAGAGTGAAACCAGCTTGAGGCAATCAATTGGACGAAGTTCAGGAAAACAACTTATGTAGGAAGAAGACTTGGTGCAATAAGAAGTTTTGAAGAACAGACTTTTTGTTAAAAAAGAGATTTTTTGAGTTTTGTCTGGAGTCCTTGAAGTTCAGACATTCTCCATAGGCTTCCTGCCTTTCAGGAGAGCTGACACAAATGCTCTTGCTTGCATCTTTTATTAGCTGCATCCAACCAGGTCCATAAAGTTTATTGGAAGTGTTGGGTTGACTTGAATGCAGGATTCAAATTCTGAGCACAGAGTCTTGAAGCCTTATGAACTCCTATGTCATGTGTTAGCACTCACCTCTCCAAAGAAAAAGGTAAAGTATTTTGTATAACCCAAATATTGATGGCACATGACATGAATTTAGAGCTGGGAATAACAAATATCTAGTTCAGATCACTTCTGTGGCATAAATTCCCATCAGCTTGGCAGCAAGGTGGCAGAAGGTTCGCCCAGTTTTGAGGTTAAGCTTGAGGCTTAAGAAAAATCTTTTGTGTTTGATACTGCTTTAGCTAAAGGAAGTATGGACTTGAAAGTATTTATAACATTCTGTAGCCACTCTAAACGTTCTGTTCAGGCTTAAGCTACATTATCCACTCATTGAGATTGTTCATGGGAAGATCAGTTTTCTCAGCCCTCCTGTAAGTCTGCTGTTAGCTTCTGTTTGCCTTTAAAATGCTCAAGCCTCTTCATGAGAAAGCAGTTATCATCTGTCCAGTTCATTGGCATGACTTCTTAATGACTCTTGTATTTATCTAAAACTTACAAAGAAGTTTTTGTAACATATGAGTCTTAGGTTTGTAATTTTTATCTGCATTAAAACCATGCAAATACAGTGACACACATTTAAGGGAGCATGATATTTACTTTCATGTTTTGAGTGAATTGTGGCTAATGTGAGCTTTTCAGAGTTACTTTGATGGAGACGTAAACCGGGAGAGGCTTCCAAAAGCTCTGGGTAAGGCAGAATATAGAGAGCAAAATGATATGACTTCAAAGTGAAAGGCTTGTTTAGGTAGTAAGCCTAGGAGCAGTCATCAGAGGTAGAGAACCGGAAAGAACAGATTTTAAAGTTCAGAAACTTGAGAACAAAAATCTTTAACTGTTCTGGGGAAACTGAGGCAGGAAGAGGCCTGTTTCGTGGGAACAGGAAAGGAAACTAATTTAAAGAAATATATGCAAGTCTTAGTTTGTCTGGCTCTGGGACTGTTTCATTATGTGAAGGCAAGAAAAAATAGGGTTTTAAAATTAGCTATGTATCACTGTGTGTCTGTTTGCATAGGCCAGCATAAACTGTAACCTGGCCCTTACAAAGCCCAACAGGAGATGAGACTGGGAGAAAGTGCTTTTAGTTTTGCCATGTACTGTGGAAGCTCATCTAAGTTTGGATATCATTACTAATGTTCTGGTAGCTTAATGGGTGGATTGTATCAACTTATTTGTGTTGACGGCTAGCTTTAATTAAAAGCGGGGCTATGTGATACACCAGAGAAGCCATGTACTGAAATAGCACAGCTATGCTGCTGGCAAGATAAAAAGTGATGTTGTTCTCCATTTTGCTGGAGGGTAATGTTTTGCTCAAACCAGAATATCCCTAAGGTAGAGTGGGGGATATTAAACTCAGGCAGATCTATTCAGGCTCTGAGAGCTGCTCAGTGTAATGATTTAATTAAATTAATTAAGCCAGAAAAGTACTTGAGCACTGAATAATTTATCAAGATAGATTTAAGGGAAGTATCAAACCAGTATGTCACCCCAGATTTTGTCTTGCATGGGGGAAATATCATCCTGCTGTGTTCATCCTCCATAGAAATCTGGGCACTGCACAGAAGTCGTGAAAGCAGTTAAGGTGGGCTCACCTCATGGTGAAGTATGAAACACCATATGACTGTTAGGTACCTGTAATATGGTACTGAAATTAGAAGCAGGCTTCTAGGCCAAGGCTGCTATAATGAATGATAATATGAGAGTGTACGTGAAGAGGTGTGACGACATGCATGGAGATAGGCTGCTCAGACTGAGTTTTGTGATTAAATGATACATAAAGTTGTATTCAGGATCCTCTGTCTCTGGCCTAGGGGAAAGTACGGAAATGTTTGCAACATCACCTGATGAAGTGACACTGATAGGTCTTTGTTAGCCTTTTCAGGCCACTGCCAACATGAGGGGTGTCTGATGGACAATTGTATTTTCTTGAGGCTCAAAAGTCACAGACTAAAACATCAGTTTAGGTAAAGATATTTCTTCTGTCTTACTGTACTCGGTATAAGATTTTTCGTTTCATCAAATATGTCATGTTTGTGTGCTTTACAATAGTTGATGCTTGTAATAAGACTTAAGTGAACAGCTAATCATCAATTACATGCACAGCTGATCAAGAGGAGAAGAAATGAAGTACTGCAGGAAACCTTCATATTTTTCTAATAATAGACTGCGGCTTAGTTTTTGTCACAAACAGTGGTTTTGTGCTGGTTCTGACATTTTCTGCCTTTTCTCTTTTGTGCTCCTTTTTTTTAAAAAATTATTTACCTGGGATATTGGAAGTAATTGCCTGTGCTTTTTGATTAAAAGTTGATACCCTTACCATGTTGCCATAGTGTGCTCTGGTTAGTATCCTCCTTTTCTCTGGCAAACACTTGAACTGTATTTCACATATAAGTTTTACACCTGCTTGTCATTTAACAAATACATACTTATTGTGGGATATGCACCTGCTAGTTCATCTGAAGGCCTGATTAGTAAATAATGAAATGTATCAGGCAAGAAGTGTACAACTAGGCAGTTTTGTTATTAGAGCATATGCTCCTTTGACATTTTTCACAACATTTACTTTATGAAAGTCACGAAAATTCACTTGCCACTGACATTCAGCTGCCTTCAGAGTGCAAGATAACTCTATAATAGCACCTGTATGGGAAGTAAGTGTGTACTTAATAAATTGAATATATTGGAGATTATTTAGGTAGGCAGAATGTAATCGATTAGACTGGAATTTGGTCTGGATCCTGAGAATAAATGCTATGATGTAATTAAATAACAACATAACTTCATGCTGCCTCAGTCCAGCCCTGATGTGTAGATTGAATACCACTTTGTCTCTGATTCAGTCTTTATCAGAGTTCATGGAGGAAAGAAATCCCCTGTTTTTAACAGGCTTTGGATCTGTCCCTGGGAGGGAATTGTGTCAGCTTTGAATCATCAAACTACTTGCTGGTGCACCTGTGTTTTCTTTGGAGGATTTCCATTGAAATGGGGGAGGCATGGTCTTGCTCATACCTGTGGGATCTGAGAATATCGGAGCCCAGGGGCAGGACGGCTCTAGTGGCAGGAGCTAAACAGAGCCAGCCACAATGCAATGGTTGTGCAGAGGGATTTCCTGTCAGGAAAATCATCAGTCCTGAAGAGGTGATAGCCTTGAGGAGAACCACAACCGTGGGAAGAGTTCAAGTGGTAGTGTGATGGATGCAGTTGTATTTAGGGGAAAGGATGCACATCTGTATTTATGCCCCTGCAGCTGCAAAGCTAGAAGCTTGCAGACTGGACTGAATTGACAGTGATATCACCAACTGCAGACTTCTCTTTCCCCTCTCCCTTTGTAAATCAGTGCCTCTGAAGCACTTGGAGAGTTTTTTGTGGTGTCTTAACATGAATAAAGATTAGTAGAATTAGTTAGCTTCTACAGTTAATAGCACAGTAAGAAACTGTGCTAAACTTTGCTTCATAGAACCCAAAATTTAAAATCTAATTACCATAAAGATGGCTATTTAATATTAATCTCTAGCAAAGGTGCTGACAATTTGATTTTAATCCTTTATAACTGTGTTTTTACTCATGACATAAAGATAAATGCTGTTCTACAAAATTACTCTTTGCAACTTTGTGTTAGTGAACTGTATTACATCTATCTAAACAATCATTTGCTCAGAATACCTGTAGGTAATTAGGATTCTGTTTGTTAAGGTTAGTGTAAAGAATAATTACTCTAGAGGCATCCATATTACTGGACACCACACCTGCATCTCAAGGGAAGATGGCATTAATTGTGAGGTGTGTATTTTCTTTCTCCCTGCACAGCTTACATCAGCCTACTTTGCAAAAGCTATCATCATCAAGCAATTTAGTCTGCTTTCAGTGCTTTGTAGAGTGAAAACTGTGAGGATTTAAACTTTAATTTCCATAAAGTGCTAACCCCTTCAAAAAAAAAAAAAATCCCAGCCATTAATGTACATGCTAAAGCTACTTAATTGGAGAGGTGTGTTCACTGGAAATAACTAATTTGTTCTTGTCCTGTACTGACACTATAGGATTTCTTTTGTTGATGAGTTTGCATAATTCATACCAGATGGTATGTTTGTTTCAATATCCATCAAATTTTATAGGTTTTTAATTTGAAATAACTCATCAGTAAATACTGAACTGTTGAATTTTGTTCATCAGTGAAGCCTTTTGATATGGAGGGGAGGGAAAAAAATGACCTGGGTCATTGTAATTTCCAGTATGAATGTATTGTGGGAATTTCAATGTGAAAGAGTGTAAGAATGCTATCGGATATGCTTATAAGGTTGGTTACAGTACTAAATAATAAACTTGGAAATGTATGGTTTTACAGTATCTCTGACTTCTTTTTCTTAATCACTTCAGGGCTCTGCTTTAAAAAGAGGTTTATATCATGATTTGTTTTGTTTACAGTGCATGAAGGTAGTATCATATATTATTTGGATGAGCGCACAGTTAGAGGCACATAAACTGTGTGTCTCCATTTGAGAATATGATCTACAGAGGAAGGCTTACCATTTCGTGCAATGTCTTGTTTGCACTGAGAGTGTCAGCTACATAGTTCACTTAGAAAAAGTGCACTTAGAAGTCCCTATACTGCAGATACTGTTATGAAGTGAGCCTGCAGATGGAGTTACTTGGTATTTACGATTTTAATAGTGCTTTCTTTAATTAATGATTAAATGCATCGTTCAAATAGCAAAGCCTCTGGCATAGCAGTTATTTCTAACTGTAATGAGAACACAAAGGACTAAAATTGCAACTCTGTTGTAACTGCATACTTTTATAGTTTACTGCAAAGGACAAAAGCCAACTGAAGACTAATTGTCAGAATGTGCCCAATTTTATTCCCTCTCCATCCACCCCTAGTTTGGCTAGTAAAATTGTGAGCCAAATTGCTTGTCAGAAACTACAATAAGACATTTTAGTTATCTTAAAGACTTGTTAGTATAAGACTAACATAAGTATGATTATCCAGATTATCTAAAGTTAAAATTTATCTTATTTATCAGATAGTAATTATCGAATGTAAATTGCTTCACAGAATTTTTCAGTGATTTGAATTTAAACCGATGCATCACAATGGGAATCATCTGGAGGCACAATTCTCATGTAGATTTAGGTTAATTTATGTGGCATCACTTCTGACATGTCCAAATAAACTTTGTTGGAAGTGATTTAAGTCCCATTGCAAGAGGGCTTGTCACATAATTGATCTTAACAGTATACTAAAAGAAATGATAACATAATCCTTCCCACACAATTCATGTTATTAGCTTTTTGAGAGCTGTGGAAAGGGAGGTGTGGTTGTATTGCAAGCCTAGGGCTTTGCATTTTTTTTGCTTTTCATGTTTTTAGAAAACCATCTTGGCTATAGGCATTTTCTCCATTTTACTGCTCTCCTCCTTGTAACAAAATATTATTTTCTTAGATTCCATAGACCAGCAGCAAAAAGAGGTACCAGTATTACTGTTGCTGCAGGTAATTTCATGATCTTTGCTATTATATCAGCTAGGGACCCTATACACAGAAAAAGGTTGCTTATGGGCTTTCCTTCTCATGCTGCATGGCCTCAGGGCTGCTTGTCACTGTTATTTCTTCCTGGATGTGCAAATTGTTTCAGAAAGGCAGTAACTGTTGTGAGGAAATGCAGGGTTCTTCTGTGCAGTGTGAATTTTTCAGCATTTCACTTCTCCGTTTCTTGATTTACTTATTTGTTTGCTAGAAATATCTAAAATTAATACTTCCTGCATGTTTTACAAATAAGCAGAATATGGTTTCAAAGACCAGTGACTCTCCCACTATTTTGGATATAAGAATGTGGGTTTGAAGTAATAATTCATTTGTCCATTTTGCCAACTGTTCCTCAGAATCTTTCCAAAGCACTTTTGTAACAAGATCAGGCCATGTAATGCAAAACTTGCATAAAAGAGCTCTAAGCTGTTGTGTTTATAGTATAGCAAACACTTCACATATTTCTGAAGAAGTAGTATAGATGCAAAAGGTTTTGTAATTGAACATAGATGCACTTTTATGATGGACTTAAAATGGAATGAAGTATTCTAGAAACTGAAGAAGTATATCATTGTGCAGATCTGAAAGCTACTTCATGTTTCATTTGCAGAAGGTGAAGTTCCATATTAAGGAGCACGACTGCCCAGCCATACAATGCTTCCCCTTAAAGAGCTGTGATTTGTAGTTTATTCAACCAGAAATTTCTTAAGACAAGGATAATCATTCTGAAAGAGAAGTACACAAAACCTGACCTACTAGCCTCTTTTTTTTTTTTCTTTAAGCTTTTATCTCACAATTCATCTGGGGGTGGAGAGGGGAGGGAGAATTCTATCTGCTTCTCTGACAGACTGTCATAATTTCTACTCGGAGTGCAGCAGGTATGCACTGTCACATTTGCTATAGCACACAAGGCCATCCACAAGAAGCACAGACCTGAATAGGAAGAAAGGGAGTTATTGCCACACATGCTTTGATCATTGCCCTTCCTGAAACCTATTGGAAGGAATCGTGGGAAAGTCAGACAGCAAAGAGAATTTCTGCTTTTCCCCAGAAATGGCCGTGTATGTTTCAAGCAGTTATATAGGCACTGTGCTGCAGGTGTAAGTGGAGGAGGGATAAGGGAGAATTGACAGCATCCAAATAATTCTATTTGCTGCTGTTTCTGGAATATCCATCCTCCTGCGAAGTATCTGAAAGCTGTGAGGTGATCATGCCCAGAGGTGTATGGTATTTATTGTAAGAACAGTAACACTTCATTCTTCATATGTATTGATCTTCTAGAAAAGATAGCTCTTACTATGAATGAGGTCAGCTCTTTAAAGATTCCATTTTAAGTTGGAAGCAAAGGCTGTTAAGTGTTCAAGGTTGGGTTGGATGGGGCTTTGAGCAACACTGTCAAGTGGAAGGTGTCCCTGCCCATGGCAGGGAGGTTGGAACTAGATCTCGAAGATCCCTTCCAACCCAAACCATTCTGTGATTCTATGATTTATTCTTTGTAGAGATGTGTAACTACAGCACTTACCCATTACTTCATTAGTAGGTGTAGTCAAGATGAGGAACAGAGTTAATTTTTATGCTTGGAAGAAGTATAGGGTAGGTCCAGAGTTACACGCATTAGTTAACCTTCAGAATTTCATTCTAGGAAGCACACCGTTCTTTTTTGTGCATGTCATCTTGACACCATTCATAACATTGTAACCTTACTAACTAGAATATGTATGAAGGAAAAAAGCAGAAGAAAAAAAAAAGAATTAGAACAAAAGCAGTAGTGTGGGATATATTCATGGTCCCATGTGCTAAACGAGATAAGAATTTTTCTCTTATTAAACTGTATCTTTCATCCTTGACAAAGCATGGGCTTCCCTTATTACTCCTCTGCTCTCTCAGCATCTCTCATCTGGTTTTGTGGCTGCAACTCATTTTCATGTCCCTTGACAGAACTGATTTCTTGTATGCTCAGATTCTGCCCCTCCTGGATATTGTGCATCTTTTAGTTGGTCATGTCACTGGCTGAGGCTCTGATGGAGTCATAATAGGTCTGTTGGTGCAGGGAAACTACGTAACTGGGTTTGTGCTTTCCCAAGGTTCTTTCACTGGAGCCGATAAATCCAAAGCCTCCCTCCTTTTGATTTTATATTCAAGACTTCACTTAGCACTTGCTTCTGCTGTAGTAATGTTAATTAAGGATGTCCTTTACATAGTGCTACCAGCCCCTAATACAGAGTTTTACTAGAGAGATAAAAAACATACCCAAACTTGTTACCATTTGACCAGGGAATGAGATCGCTGACAAAAGCGTTCTTTTGCTTGGAAGAAATAACAAAGTTTGCAATGGAATAACCTTAATCAGTATATATTATAATAGCCAAAATAAAAAAGCTGCTTTTAATAAGAAGTATTTTATTTTGCCATAAAGAGAAATTGTGCTTTTCAGCTGCAGATGCCCCGTCTTCAGCATTGTGCATGCCACTTCATGTTTTGCAGTTTAAAGAAAGCCTGTTATTTTTCTTTTACTGTGATCTGTACACTGAATGAAGATGCTACCTTCATTAATTCCAGTAGTCCCAGAATTTTAAGCAACAGTACTTGGGGAAAAATAAAAGGAATGAGTTGTAGAAGTTCACCATGTAGATTTCTCAATAAGAAATGGAGTTGTAATATAATTACACACCTTTGGAAGAGGTTTCTGTTGGGGAAGTGTATTACTTGCTTCTTTCCTTACACACACATGTAAATGCATAAAGAGTTTGTATGATGGAAAAGCATATAAACTACTGCAAGATGGCTCAGCTCATCTACCTTAACTCTGACTTGTAAACTACCATGTTTCAGTCCTGAGTCTCAACTTTGGCAGAAATTGCTAATCGTGGAGTTGGCTCATGATGTGCCTAAATGTCCGCTAGGGATTAAGGTAAAATCACAAATCTCTTAACTCCTGACCTCAAACAGACATGAATGTTGGCCTCCAGAGATGAAAGGCTGGTACACAGCCCCACTGCTGCCATCTCCCCATCGTGATCTTGTCCTCAGTAAAATCAAGGATTATCGGTGCTTTGTGGTTTTCAGTATTGGATATGGGTGATTGAAGACTAATTAGATGACAAAGAAGAAAATGTGGACCCAAAACACTTGAGAAACTTTGCATGTTTCTGACAATTCCTTGTACTTGGATGAATCTCATGAGATCCAGACAATGACCAGCTCCTTTACAGTAAACAAACAAAAAAAACCCTGATCAAACCCCAAAATTCTGCTTTTGAGACTTTAATATTAAGCTTTTAAAGCAAACAGAAAACAAGGGGTTTAAGAATCCCTGTTCCTGATAGTAGGAATTACAGTGGATCTTTGAATTTCTTGCAGTGTGATATCAATAAAAGTGACTGATAAAATGCGCTAAACAGAGACAGTAAAAGTTATAGATAAGATTTCCCTTTTTGAAACATGGTGACCTGATGTTTCAAAGCACAGCCACAGGAGTGAATAGGTAAGCTCTTTGCTTAAATGGAAATGATGATGATGACCTTAGCAATGAGTTGATCAAAAAACTTGGGAATTTTTGCAGATGGCATGAAGTTAGCAAAATGTCTTGTGCAAGATTTGAGAACAAATTCAATAGCATGAAAGTAACTCTAAATGCAATCAGAAATGGAGAGAGAAAATTTTACATGATCCATTTCATCTATGAGCAAATTCATTGTTTCCCTTTTTTATGAAATGATTTTAAAATATTTTAGCTTATATAGGCCATGCAGAAGGGCACTAATTTTGAAGGTGATTATTCCTCATTTTATAACGTGCAGGGAGCTAAACAAAAAAGACCACACTTACCAGGTCCATTGGACTGCAGAAGATGCAACCATTTGTAAGGAATTCTGACATACAGCATCTACCAAAGTGTTTTCACACAGCAAGTGTTTTCCATAGTGCAGAGGTACCATATAAGACCCTTGTTGTATTTGCATGTCAATGTGCAGCTGTTCTGGAAAGGGAGGCCCACAGGGCAGGATTGTTAAAATGAGCCTGGTCTGATCCCAGGTCTGATCCCAATGCGGGGTAGGGGGTTGGTGAGGGGGGTATGTTGGTCCTTGTTTGACATGAGGTAAGGCTGCAATTTAAACCAAAACAGTGGGCATGCCTCTCTCATTTTTGCATTTAGAATGGCTGTCATGAGAAAGGCTGCTGTGATTAGCAGAGGAGGTTTAAGGTAGCTATTAAAGATTTTTATGTTGTTAGGTTGAAGGAGCTCTTTTGTGCTTTAATAATGTTGCTAATCTTGCAAGTCACTTTTTTTAAAAATAAGCATGATTAGCAATTTGAACCTTAATTTATGATTTAGGAACTTACTGCATCTCTTGTAGTAGCAGAGAAAATAACTTCATTAAATATGAAGAGATCTTCTTGAAATGTTCAAAACATAATGACTGTTTCTAGGGTCTTTAGGACATTTGCCAACCAAAGCACTTCATCAGATCTGATTGCCATGGAAAGCAAGATTACAGACATTTCATATTTAATGTGCAGACTTTTGTATAATTTTTAAATATACCTATCTTATTAAAAAGTCAGTGGAGATAATAATTTTTTTTCCTGTCAAGCACTGAAAACTGAATGGATGGTAAATTCCTTACAAGGAAATCTTGCTTTGTTTCCCAAGGCTATGTGTTCCCTTCAAGTTACAAATTGTCAGAGAAATTCCATATGGTTGCACTTTACATATTGCTTCCTAGTGGAGGACAGAACCATCATTTCCTTGTAAAAATAGATGACCCTTGAGCAAGCCTGTCAGTTGTGCTAACAAGTGTGTTTTGTTAATTCTACTTTTTTTTGACAGAACATTCTCTTAACATTGTGGAAATAAATGGGTACAGAATGGATAGAGAGGTATCAGGCCTTGACAGGAAAGCATTTAACCACATGGTTTTACATACTAGAACGTTTCCCATCCACCCCTTGCTTAATTTCAAGTCTATGATTTAATCTTTTAAAGTTCAGCATATGGTTATTCTTCCTAATTGGATCTCTAGATGAAGCTTCTGATGTATGTGTTTTGGCAGAGTTTCATTTCCCTGTAATGCTATGTTTGTGAAAATGCACATGTTTTGCCAGCACCTCTATGGTTTCTGCCTACCGTGTTCATAAATCTCACCACCCTCTGTATGACAACTGAAAAGATAACTTTGGAGGCAGCATTCGTGTGGTGCCTGGAGCTTCAGCTTGAATATCTATTTCACTGTGAGTTTGGGTATTGCGTACCATAGACAGCCCTTTGTAACATCAGCATTTTAGGGAAAGATGTTTATAAGGTATGATGCAGATTCCGTTATCTTAATGAGATACTGCTCCTCTGGTATGTAAAACTGATGTGAATATTTATGAACCAGGCACAAAATCTAGTTGCCCACCTTTCATTATGTTGAAGAAATTGTAATGAGGTTTCACTCGCCTGTCAAAAAGTTGCTTCCTTTGGATAAATTAGCAAAGAGACTTTGCTGCAGTTTCACATGTAGCTTGTTGTCTGGGCTTTTCTAAGTAAGAAACTCCCCACTTTCCAACTGAGACCTTACATAGGGATATCTTGTAGTTAGGAAGATTTACTGTAGTTGCTGTACACTGTCTGCAAGATAGATGATGAGAAGGAAAGACGTTTCAAACTGTGCTTAACTGCATGATACGGCCTCCCCTCTCTCCCGAGGCTCATTAAGTCAGGACTGCAGTGTGAGATCCCGCTCTCTGAGCAGGATGGGTGTTGTCTTGATGAGTCAGGGGGCAGCCCACCGCTTGGCAGACCTAGTGGGTGATAAATGTCCAAAACCCTCCAGGCTGACTACACATTTTTCATCATTAATCCGGCCTATTGTGAGCAGGTCACTCACATTGATTCCAACTAGAGAGCATCATCTGCCGTTAAGAGGGTGATGACTCGCTAAAAATGAAGGGCTGAAACTAATCAAATATAGTTAGAGCCTTTACTAGCAGCTTGCTTAGATTGCTGTGGGGCATTAATAGGAAAGCGGCAGACATGTGGGCAGATCCCTTTGGGCATTGCATGGCTTTGTATAGGAATGCGATGGTTTCCTTTGACAGCATGTCGTGTTATCACAGCTACGATTGAGTCAAACGCTGTTATGAGAAAGTGTTCTTTTTCTTTTTCTTCCTGGTTGTTTTGAAATAATAAAAAAAAAGCCCAAAAGAGGGGTGAATTTGGAACTATAACATAACACCTGTCCTGTCAAGTCATGATCAGGCTACAAAGAGAATTCTCTCCGCCGGGATCTTTGCCTGCATATCAAAATCATCTGCCTTTCTATCTCCCTTTTCATCTGTTTATCTAAAGGCTTAATTTCTTTGTTTGAAAGTAACATGTAAACCATCATGATGCTTTATTCAGTGTTTGTCTTTGAATAGTTACAATTTCTTTGTGTGGGATAAGTCCAGCTGAGAAGTAAAGGCTGAAGATCTGTGTAAATCAAAGCTTCAGTCGAAATTACAGATTTGATAGGAATTATAGAAATGACAGTCTGTTTGTAAGCAGCTTGTCCCCGTTTCAAAGCTGTGAGGTTTCCCCCCATGGTTTTGCTTCTTCACTTCACTGAGTGTGGCCCTCTGCTAAAATTTCACATCATTAGAGGTCCCCCTTGGAGGAATTTAACACCGATGGAAGAGAGCCCTTTTCATGAATGTATCCATTGTTGGCAGGAGGCTTTCCAAGAGTCTGCACTCCTGGGGGGCCCCCCACCCCTCCTGGGATTGTTTTCTGGGGTTCTCCTACTGAGAGTTCATATTGGAGAAAGTCAGTATGTTTAATTGGTAGGTCATAAAGCTCCCTCATTGTTGAACCCCTTGCCCATGGTAAAAGGTTCGCAAATGCATTAGGCAGCAGTCTTTGTTTTTATTGCAAGATATGCAAATGATGCCTAGTGGCAACTTTTCAGAATGTGAAGCTATTGCTCTTTTTATGCATTGATTCAGTTCCCTTGTAAGCAGGTTCAGCTTCCAGGTCATGTTTTCTTAGAAAGCTGTTTATGCTAAAGGAGTAACCACTTTATATTGGGAAGAATTGCTTAGAGTGCCGGTCTTGGCCATTCATTTGGGCATAATGCAGTGATGAAGTGATCTCCTAAAAAAAAAAAAAGCCCAAACAATAAAAGCCCCTTCTCCCCCAAAAACATCAATGCAAGACAAAACCCAAGGCTGGTTTCTTCAAAAATCGGGACAGCTGTTGATTGGACCTGGGGGGTGAGAGGAACTTCCCTGCAGACTTTCTTAGCCTCAGACAATCTCATTGAAAGCAACCTAATTGAGGAGCTCCAAACCGGCTTTGTGATTGGAATGAGTGCATGCTGGGGAGGAGCGGTCAGGGAATTTGCTTCACAAACGCCCTACTGCTCTAAAGAAAAACATGAATATAGATGAAGCCTAAGGGTCAGATTTTTGTAAGGATAAGATGAACTTAGATAACCAGCTCCCGCTGAACTTATCTAGACTGCATATCTTTTCTACTGACCCACTAAGTTTCTGACCCTTTACCTGTGTTGCTGCTGGGGCAACTGCCTTAAGAAATCGGAAGCAAAGTAAGATGAAAATGCCCTCCATGAAGGCATTACTACAATTCTGGATTTTATGCAGAAATATGCAACGTAATTCAATTGTTCACATTTTTAAAAGTAAAAGCATCTTCTTTTGAACTGGATCATTTAACTTTGTGTCATGGCCATTCAGGGAACCCTGCATTTGAATAAAAAAGGTAAGAATACTTGGCTGTTATGGTATTAATTTCAGTGATACATTTCTTTTCAAAATCCCTTTTATGGAAATCCTTGTTATTTGTATGACAGGTGTCTTAATAAACTATAAAAAGAGTTTCCCAGATTTTTAAAGGATTTTATTTAATTTTCTTCTGTCAAATCCAGTTATAGTTAGTCCAGGAAAAAAGAAAAGAAACTAACATTCATGTTCTACACTGTTGGGTTTCTTAAAACACTCCCTTAGGTTTTGCTGCTTGTTTATATTTTTCTAGCATTGTAGATGGTTGAGTATTTTTTAACATAGTTTATGACATATTGGTAATTTAAATCGACAAATAGGATATGTATTTCTTCAGCATCTTCAGTAAAGTCAGCTATTATAACATCTCCCACCCACAAGTAAATGAATAAAATATTACTTTGCTCACACATTCAGAGGCCAAGGAAAGATTTTATAAATAATATCAAAGAGGAGAAAGTCAGTCAACTGTGAAATTACTGATCATCTGGATTTTCCCTCTAGTTTTGACTGCATATACTGAACTGGAATAAATGCATTTTCTGCAGTATACAGCACTTCTACTTCATAATAGTTTATACCAATTTGCTTCTGTAGATTACATGTCCATCTTACTAGTGCAGTAGTAGTATACTGCTTTGTTTGTAGTATATTTTCTAGTGAACCTTCAGGAGAGGTTATATGGGGCAGGAGAGGAGAAAAGCCTTGTTAATGTGTATTTGGCCTTAATGTCCTTAAGAAAAATAATCTGAAGAAAGATTTGCCTTCTAAAAATGGAAATAGCCTTTCTTCAAAGTGTTTCAGTACAAACAGGCACTACAAAATAACTGATGCATAATGATCCTTTTGCACTTACAGTAGTGTATAATGAAATTAAATGATCTTTTGTCTCGTATTCAGAAGTACACTTCATCTATTAAACTTTAACTTCAGTCGCTGGTTTGGAAGGAATGAGCTCAGTTATCTAACAAGTCTGCAGTCCTGCTAGTCAATCAGATAAGCAGAGCTCAGCCTTTTTCTTTAAGGAGTTGGGCTTTAGGAAGTTATAAATAAGGAGCCTCAACACTGATCTGTCATTATGCTTGTGGCAGTTTTTGGCTGCCCTGTATTCTGTATTACATATGCAAAGGGTGATTGACTACATATATGATGAAAAGGTAGTCTATAAACAGCGAGCATGTAACAAGTACTTCAAGGCAAAATTAAGAGTGAGAGTGGTGTGTTTGTAACGAAATATGTGTGATACTGTGCTGTGGTCTCAATGTAGCATGGCCTTTAAGAAAAAAAGACCCAAACCACTTCCTTTCTTAAGAGGAGTTTACTATTTTGTAGGAATGCATGTAGGGACTGCACTGTTTCCTTAGTGGTAAAGCCGCTTTAAAAAGCCCCTGTTGCTGATGGGTAGAAGTGTAACGTGCAGCTTGGCTGGTTGGTTGATTAATTTTCTGGCGGGTTATTTCAGCAGTTCAGAGCACAGCTTCATCGTGTGCCCAGGTAGTTCCACTGGCAAAACCGGGAAGCCAGGAAACTGGTGACAGGATGGCACTACTGGGAGAAGGTGCAATGGGATTTTGGTAACTTGCACTGGGAGCTGAGAAAATGCAAGGTCCAATTAGACTCTGATATGCGTGAAGTTAAGTGCTCAAATATTTTGCTACTCTGGATCCTTTGGTCTAAACACCAAAGATCTTGCTTATATAAAACAACTGTGTCTGGTTCTGTGATACTGATGGGCCATTCCTTTGTTGAAGGGTGAGGTGTGATTTAACAGCACCCTACTGACACTTAGAGGCTGTGGCAAGCTCTGGAGGCTTTGCCTGCACTTTCTTTCCTGCTGCAGTGCCCACAGCAGACTGTTCCAACTGCTGCATGGTGTCACCTCAGGAGCTTTCTGTTAGCTTGGGTCTCCTAGTGGAACTGATCCTGTGACCATGGGCTAACCTTCCTTGGGCAAAATGAGTTGCTTTAGCTTGATCAGCTTAAGTCTTTGCTAGTCTGACTGAATTTGAATGAAATCTCTTAGAGAGCTGTGGCACAGTCTATAGCACTAGAATCAGAACATTGGAGCTATATGCAAAGTGGTCACAATTGCCTCTTTGGGCTCACAGAGCCATTGGCAGGATAGGGTGCAAGAACAGCCCCTGAAGTTATCTGTAAGTGCCATTCAGTGCATCAGAAGTGTCAGACATTAGAGAGAACTTATGTTGCCTTTTTTTTTTTTTTTTTTTCCCAAAACATTGATATTTTTGTTTAATAAAATAACTGGGTTTTTTTTTCTATGGTAGAGCAAGGGTGAAGGTTTTGTCATACACTTTTTTACTTACTGGAAGCACAGCTTTCATTCCTTTGCATAAGGAGGACTTCAGCCCAATTGCAAATGTTGCAAGTATTGAGGACACATCATACACAATGTCCATTTGAAACTATTGGTCTAGAAGAGAAAATGTAATATCTAGGTAGCCTCATTAGTCAGATCAATGGGCGTGAAGGTGGAGATGTGCCAGGACCTCATGCCAGTTGTTGCCTCATGTGGTCTTACACCAGCTTCATAATCCACATGATTAGAGGAAGCATTTTTCCTGTCTGTGGAGTGCAGAGAGAGATGCTCCTTGGATGTATTGAACATAGTGACTCTAGAGGAAATGGTAGGTTTCCTCCTGACTGTATTCATAGATTATATTATGATATTTGAAACATAAATTTCCTGAGAAAGTTGCTTTTTCAGGGACCTATGCTATTTAGCATCAAAGAAACAGAAAAGAAGTGTTACCTTTTGTTCCTTGTATCATCAATATGCTGATGCTTGGATTTTGAGAAGTCCCATCTGTGCATAACACATTAATATGTCATGCAAAATTGTTGTGGTTTAAGCGATTCTGGCGTGTTTGCAGTAGAACAACAAAAGCTGGTTATGGAATGCAGTGATTCCTGGCACAGTGAGTGATAGGATATAATAATTTTCCATTGTGTCAGCAAACATTGTGTCATAATAGATGTTTTAATTATGTTTTTAAATGTTCATTAGGCAGGTATTGGTTGTGTTAAAACTGTTATCTTTCAAGCTGTGTCTTTACATGACTATAACACTGTAGCTGGATGTAAGCCCAAGGCCATGCATCTTGGAAAGTTTATGTGTGTCTTGCAACTTCTTGGTACGCATATAGTGCGGCTGCTGGAGTCAAAATATTAGTGTTACAGGTGAAATGTTGTTAAGAGAGTAACACTGAGGAAGAAAGTTATAGTGGTGGCAGTGTGATGGACAATATATTTTGGCCACCTTTGGCAAACAAACACCTGAGGTGGACGGGCAGCACAGCTTCCCACCACTGTGTTACAGTACTTCCCTGTGCTATCTGATCAGTTTTCCCATTGAGCAGGAACAAAACAGGACTCAGTAAAGTTGTGTGCTATACAGTCTGCTTTTTTTAACTGATTATTCTAACAGTGTGGGTTTGGTTAAAACTGTTCTTACTCAGAAGCTCTACGGAAATAGAGAGCAATAGATGAGTCTTGCAATATATCCATGTTTATTGTCTATGTTGCCTTTTTTCCCTCCCTGCTAGAGATTAGGTTTTCAAACTTTTATTCCCATTTGCATTATTCATCTGGCTCAAACATGCTATATTCCAGGGTGGAACTCTGCATATGAGCGTGAGGACCAGCACCTGCGCCTTCATATCCCTCCTGATCTTGAGGTGTGGCAAGCAAGTAGCGGTGCAGTTTGAAACGTAGAATTTAGTCAGTAGACAATAATAAATCATTTTCTTCACCAGCTATATACACATTAGAAATAAATTTGATCATTTTTTTTTTCCTTCTGTGTTACTGGGCTTATGACTGTTTGTCTTAGATCAGACTAATTTTTAGTTTTAATAGAAAATGGCTTTCTTTTGCAGCTACCATTGCATTAAGTCTCCAGACTGAGTTAATGCATTATGAAATAAACAACAGAAAAGATCAGCTTGAAGTAAAACCATGCAGGCAAAGCTTTCAGTATTGTGACTCTTTGGGAGGAACTTCAATTTTTGCATGCCTGAATTGAGGCATCTCTAAAGTATTTGGTTTGCATAAGGGAGGCAGTCAGTACTTCTGTAAAATTATGCTGATTGAGAATAAGGTGAGAATGGCAAGTGGGGGATTCTGAAATACAAGCAAGCAATCACTGGTAAAGAAAACATAAAAAAGATTCCCAATATGAGCCATACTCTTACGGATGAAATCCTGTTATTCTTGCCACCAGTCGAAATTGATCACTCTGTGAAAAGCCCACCCTTGGTCTCTGCTGTATCTTCCATCCACTTGAAAGCTATTTCGAGATTTCAAGTGGAATGTAAGTGGTGGGGATGTGTTGGACAGTCCTTCTGTTATGAGTGTAGTAATAACAGGAAGAGTTTCATAGCATAGCAAAAGAACAGAGATTTAGTCCATGGAAGGAGCCGTGTTGCCTTCTGTGAACAATATAAATAAGAAAACAAGTATGATTGCAGAGTGCTTTTCCAAATACTGTTATGGCCAGACACGTGCAAATGCCCTGTGATGAAAATGATTAAATGAGAGGTTTAAATGTTCTCTGATTATGAGAGTAAAGTAGTAATAAAATGATATTTAATGCATACTAGCATTATTGCATGCTTTTGTCAAGATACTTGTTTATAAATAAAGTCCACATACTGTTCTTTAAATTTACAATGAAAGAAATCTTTTTTTCTATTGATCAGAATGTGTTAACTTCGAATTAGAAAAAATCTGAACTTGATCTTTGGCAATAAGTGTTCTCCTTAATTGGATACATGTCCACTTTATGAGCTGTACTGTCCAGGGAGCATCTGTGTGGTAACAGATGACAGGCGCAGCAATGAATGAATCCAAGTGAAGAGTGAGCTAGGAGTGTCCTTTTTTCCTATGAAGGGGCGCTTAGAACAAGCTGGAGTGTTCAGCCTGATGTTCTTGGATGCACTAAAACTGCTCTCTGCGTGGAATTGTAGGCATTTTTATTAAAACTGTTTTATTTAAAGTAGGATTTGGGTGTTTCACATGTTATTTTAGCAGTGTTTAGTAATCTGACTTTGAGTGAGTTGCACAGTTACAGTGGTAGAGATGCAGGCCATGTGCCTGCAAACTTCAATGCATGGTAAATTGTTTACCACCTTTTCATTGCCTCTGACCTGCTAAACAGTCCACTCATGAGAACCTATTAGTCTTGACCTAATTAATATTAATAGCCTGAAGCTACTTATAATTCGTGTTTAAATGGGCAATCAATCTTGTGTTTGCTTGTGAATGGCGCAGGCCTCATTGCTTTGTTCCCTGCCCTATATCAGTATCCTCAGTCATCTGGAATTACTGTTATGTTTAAAAATAAACACCTGCCATGTTTACTAGTAGTAACTTTAGCACTGTATATAACTTAGTAACAGCATTGAAAAGAAATCCTGACTATACTTGTAAAGAAGGCTCAAAAGGCAAACCAGCTTTTCCAAATCTAACACTTCTGAAATTTGACTACAAAGTCATGAAGATGTACTATTATGAGCTAGTGATGTCATCATGTTACAGTTGTCTTCATCTTCTGTTTGTCAATCACATGAGTCTTACTCTTCAGACTTGGAAGTTTGAGGTTAGTGCCTGATACTGTAGATAAATAATCAAGTATTTAGTTTGGAATGAGAGCTGCTGAACTGAGAGGCCATGTAGCAGCAAGTCAAGAAAAGAAATCAATGATGCTATTTTGTCATTCTCATAGGTGTTGTGCAACCAATTCCTAGTTGATAACAACCATGTCAGCAATATCTGGGGTGCACACACTGAGTTCTAGTAATTATTTTTACATTTCACATGAGGAACGGAAGTTTGAATTTCTTCAGCACCAAAATGTCAATGGAAGCTGGCTCTCCACTGCCTCAAATTCCTGTCATAGTAGTCTCTGCAGTTCAAGTACTAGAAGGCATAAACCCTTCTTTAGTCATACAATCTAAAAGAAGAAATGTGAGGGCCATTTAGTGGTCATAAAATCTTAAGTTTTTGTTAATATAGAAGAATGCTTTTATTCTGTATACTTTTATTACCTATGAAAATAGAATTTGTTCGGTTGTTTGTGCTTAGGATGTTTGATGATAAGCTGTATCTTAGAACTTTTCAAACTTCTGCACTTCTTTTTCCAGACGATACTTATATCACTGATAAGGGACTAAAAGTCTTCATTTCTGTTCCCTTCAGACATCACAGTGAGAGCTGAATCAGTAGAAAACCCATTTGAATTAGTAAAAAAATAACGGCATGACAGTTTAGTGAGATTTTTAACGTAATTCCTGATATGGGAAAGTATTTTAACTTACTGTAGAGAATGCTGTAACCCAAGGGAGCTTTTATTGTTCTTTAAATGTCTTATTTTTTAAATGCATCTCACTCCATCATCATGTTCTTTCAAATATAATTTAGTTCTTGTTTAATGCATTGTATCATCAGATATTCTGCATGGTATTCTCAAGTTTATGCAATATATACTACAACCATTTTTTCATGTAAGAGATGTATTAGAATAGTTTTCCTAAATACAACACAGGATTAAAGGACAACGTAAAAAAAAATTCTTCAAATTATTTTCCCTTTTCCCTGTTGTTCATAATAGGATTTTTTAGGCAGAGTAACGGTTCAGGCATATTCATTTCAAATACTGTCTCAGGACATTTCTAACTTGGCAATTTTTTGGTGAGCTAATGAAGAGAGATTAAGATCTGTTTCACCGTTAAGACATAAATGAATTTTAAGTCCTGGGCACCCAACTTAGCCATTCATCTTTTCTAAGAAACAAATTATTGCATAACTTTCAATAATGCTCCAGAGTTTTATTGCATCTATGATGAGATTACTTATTTTAACAGCAGTATTTTTGTTTTAAATGGCTAAGAGGCATAATCCGGTTGAAGTATAAATAACTCTGAAACTTGAATGATGAGGAAGTTCTAATATAGTTTGATAAGTAAATGTCTCAAGTTACATTCAGAGCAACAGCCTACCTGTGCTTCTGGCTTTCCAGAAAGGGAGCAAAGGCAAATACTTTTGAGTTAATGCTTTGAGGGGTTTCACTCACTTCCCAGGGTTTTATCTGTTTTTATATCTAAGGCCACTCCATTATAAAATGCTGAACTGCTGTCTCCAAAATGAAAGGTGTTCTCCCCAAAAAGAAAGGTTTCTTTACTCTGGACTGATAGACTTCTTGCTATCTCTGGCCTTTAGGCAGCATGCCTTTTATTATATTTTGCCACGAGGGATGCTGTTAAGGGTTTATGCTCTTCAGAGATATGCATGTATCTTCAAGATGTCATAGCTGAGTAAATGTAAAGAGATTGGTGCCAGAGTGAGTTTTATGTTTTATGCATGTGTGTAGTCTCTTGCATGAGGGATTCTTGATGGATGCCTCCAAGCTGTTGCAACAGTAGTAGTAAGTTGTTCCTGCAGATTCTGTAGAAACATTCATTGAATTTCTCTGTGAGGTGTCAACTTGATAGCTTTCCCCAGCTCCCTGGTCATAGGCTTTTCTCTTTCTGCACATCAATTGCATGTGGCTCATGGGGTTTGTCTGTGTGGGTTGAAAAAGTTTTATTTAAGAAAAATCTAATACAGATTGTTCCCCTTTTTCCATTATGTAGTTCACTGGTATTATTTTGCTATTGCCACTGATTTTCCTCCTATAACTGCTTTTCCTGTTCATTTTTTATCTAGCTGGATGTTGCAGAATTCAAGCATGCTATGATCAAAACTTAAACTGTTGTAGAACTGACACTGATCTCATTGATACATCAGTTTAGTCCCAATGTACCTTCTTTTTCAGCATATGAAGATCCACTGCACTACAGACATCTGGTGCTTTGGACACTTAAGGCTGCAGATCCCGGGCAACTGTTAATTCTGTTTAAATATGCATGAACTGTTGTTTACGTAATCCACCCTGTCAAAATATCAAGTGTAATGTATCACTGACCTTCTCCTTTGCATATTGGAGGCTACTGGATGTGTCTACTTATACTTGCAATTACATTGGCTGTGTTACACTTGTTATATATTTAAATCTTTGGAAGTGTGAAGATTAGAAAAAATGTATTTGCAATAGGTAGCTTCATTTATTCATATATTTTATTTATTTAGCCCTAAACAGTATATGGCATTAATCTTCTACAAAACAATTTTTCTCCTAGGCTAAGAATATACTGAGATAACTTTGCAAGCTACAGGCAGCTTGTTCAGTACACACCATGAAGAAAGTATCTGGACCCCTTACTAATCTTCAGTCTGAAAGACTGAGAGAACCTGAAGTCTCTGTAGAAGTGTTGGAGTATGCAGGCTCAGCATTACTGTGCCCTCAAGAGGCCTCATGCGATTTTGACTGATAGAGCAGCACTTCACTCATGTACTTTCTTCTCAGCCAGAATGGTCTGAGGAGAGACCCTCTTGGGTCCAAGAGAGAGGTCCAAGCATGGGGAAGTGGCTGGCAGTCCCATCTGTGCCATGCTCTGAGATAATCCTCAGTCAAACCACCTAAAGTAGTTTAGTGATTGAATTGCTGCTGGACTCCTATGCAGCAGAAGCCTCTTGGGATTGCATTGCGTACAGTTTGTATTTCATGCAAAAAAGACTCTGAGCTTGTAGTCAAGCTGTGGCAGTTTACCTGCCATGTTAACATACCCATTTCACTGGAAATTACAGCCTGTGTCAAATAAAATGAATAATGTCTTTTGATTTGATCTTTTTTTTTCTCTTGTGGACAAGCTGAAGTACAAAGTAATTTCCAAGGGGTCTTCTGAAATCAGTCATTTGCCATTTCTGCAAGTATTTTGAGTTAGTAGAATTGTCCTTGCCTAGTCTCGATATGATTATTGATTTCTCTGCTGTAATTATGGGAGACCCCATTCAGAATATGAAAAATTATAATTTTGTATAAGCTTTGCAATTTGGCTTTCTAAGGCTGAAATAAGGTTGGCTATACTCATTCTGTTCTTTTTTTGTTTGCTCTTAATTTTACAATGGGAAATATTTCTATAATGACAGGTGTGATTTAAAAGGTATAAATTTTTCTTCCTGCTGATGAATGTATATTCTTAATAGGCACTTAATCCTTCTGAAAGATGCTGGATTGAGACAGCACTTGAAGATGTATTTGTGTATTTTTCTGCAGAAGTTGTACAGCAGGAGATAGTGGCAAGCAGGTTTCTCTTACAAGTATGTTCTGAACCCTGACCTAGAGAGATCACCTTCAGAGATGTCTCTCTATGCCCATTCAGTCCTTGACCTCCCTGCCATGACTCTGTCATTGCTGCCAATTTATGATGTGGACCTCAGGCTGAGAGTGCCGACTTGTTTCAAGTTGACTACCAAACCAGTTGTGAACGATGGCAACTAGACAACTACTTGGCAGTGGTTTCAAGCCAGTGGTCACTGGGGAAAGGCTCCTATCCTATTACAGATCTTTTGAGCCATCTAGCTTGCAGAGCAGGTATTCATCATCAGAAGGTACTTCCTTTTATCAGTATTCTGTGTTCATTTTCACGAGGCCTGCAATGGCAGTATTTTTACCTATCTGGAAAAAAGAATAAAAATTATAAGGGCTGCTTTTACATCAGGACTGTGCATGTTTAGCATGTGTGCACAGAAAATGCAGGGAAAGAACTGTGTTTAGCTATGACAGAGGCATCAACCTGTATTTTTTGTCTTGCTGAACCCTGCATGTGAACAGTGGGCTTCCATGCACATACTTTTACTTTGTGGATGTGGCAATGATGGCAGTGGCAGCTTCCTCCCATTCGGTGGCAGGCCATGCAAAACCTGAAAGATGCCCAAGCAGATGCTTCCCATCTGCTCCAAGGAGATGAGTGCAAATCTTTCTCATTATTAAAAAAAAAAACTGGGAAAAATAGTAGGTGTATGTTAATATGCATCTATATGTATGTGTAAGTGCATGCATATTCTAATATGTGCACGTATCTAGACATCTTGAGTAATTCTGCAAATAATTTATGAAATGCTCACTGTAGATTGGTATTCCCTATTCTAAAACATTACTGGGCTTTTTCCTACTCATATAGCGAGCATTTTCCTGTTATCTTGTACCATTTATTCAGTTCCTTGTCCCTGTTAATATTTTCAGTATGTTCTCAGGCACACAGAAAAACGAGAAGTTTGGAGTGATTATTCAGCCTATATTTCTTGGTTTGTTATTATTATCCTCCTTTACATTAGAATGAATAAAAGCCAACTAATGCATATCGTGAGATTTTTCTCTCGTTTTTCTTTCCTTTGATAATTGACCAAAACCTAGCCATTTGTTTTACAAACCATAATGGTTTCAGAGCCCTTTTCCTCTTTCTGTTCTGAGGCATTTGAATAACATTGCTCATTTGGAACCTGTCTTAACCTCAGCAATATGCTTAGGCTATATGAATTCTTGTTCTCTTTTTTCCTCTTTATTATTCACTGTACAATTTGTTTAATGCTGCTGTAGCCATGCATTACTAGTCAACCTTACATATAAATTCCATAATAAATTAAATAAAGCTCTGTATGGGTCAGCTTAGACTAGCCTGATTAAGAAATGATTTACTAAAGAGATAGAGGTAGCAGGATGGTAGAACGTGCTTCTAAATCAATTATGAGTCCATTCACTGTCGGCCTTGTGCGTAATAGTGTATTAAAATGCATTCTATATTGTTAAAAAAAATAGACTCTTCCATTGAAACTGAATTAACATTTGCAAGCGCATAATAGTGTTTGGAAAGCTATAAGCATTTAAATTCAATCCCTTGTTACAGGCTAGGTGTATACAGCAAGAATTGTAATATCCAGATAAGTCTTTATGTTAGGCTCATTTCATTATTATAGCAAGATGTTCACCATACTAAAGGTAAGATTGCTCAACACTTGTATTTAGAAGGTCATAATTACAAGGAAATAGTAGTACCGCTGGACTGTAAAAGTGAAGTTCATTTTCAACTGAAAATTAGTGTTTATATATTTGTGTCGGTAGGCACACACATATATAAAAATCCCTTTAATACTCCTTTGAAAATACTGCTTAGAGAAAGAGTTTCAGTCTCAATTCATTGGCTGGTCCTATAAAACAGCGTCTGATAGCCCTTGTGGCAGAAGATCCACAGTGCTAATGTGGATTTTAACATTCAAAATTTTCCTGTATCCCAGCTGAGATGGTACTGGAGTGCATCACAGGTTGTGCTTCCAACCCCCAAAGCTTTTTACCTCTCTTTTCCTTGTGAAGGAGGAGAGGCAGGGTGCAATGAAACAGGCTGTCTATTACTGATGACCTGGAGATGAAGGCTGTGCCCATGCTTGCAGCTTGGCACATACCCTGTTGCCTGAGAACCAATTTCTTCTTTTTCCCCCAGGTACTGCAGAAGGTCTTGGTTCTTGCCAGGGACTGTGTAAGCATTAAATGACCTGGGTGCATTGATGTACTGAATTTGCATGCAGCAGGCTTGCATCTTGGTACTCCCATGTTACCGCTGGGACAAATGGTGCTGTGGAGTTGTGTTCCTCTAGAGCATTCATCTTCTGGGACTAATACTGTCTTTAGTGGGATTTGCTTATTACAAATTCAACTAATTAACTTTTATGGCATAAATTCAAAGGGAGCTGAAATTACAGCTTTCATTTTTAGAATCACAGAATTCTTTGAGTTGGAAGGGATCTTAAAGATCGAGTTCCGGCACCCAAGCCACAGGCAGGGACACCTTCCACTAAACCATTTCAGTTTCACTTAGATTTGTACTTGCTTCTGTGTATCCAGTATAACAAAATGAAATGCAAAGTTCTACAGGGAATAGTCCCAGCAATGAAATCTGCAGACTTTGGGAGTTTTAAAGAAGTTATATTCTGTTTTCTTTCATAGAGTATAAATAGTGGGGCTGCTGCTGAGTGATTTTGCCATCTTTATATACTACATTTACTTCCTTTATGTACTAACTTGGTTCTTTGAGTGAATGCTTCCATGCACACACACACACACACACACACACAAGCATTTATGTGTGTAAGTCCTCAACAGGCAGCATTTTATATCTGAAACAGATCATCTTAAAGCAGTGCTGCTTTTTCTGTCAACACTGATCTGTGGTATCTCCCAGTGCAAGAACTGGGCTTGTATCTTTTGGAAGCATTAACTGAAGATGCACAAGCAGAACATTATAATCTTTTGTGACTTGGAAAGAGAGTAGTAAGCATCTTACATAAGGTTTTATAGTGTCTAGTGTTCATACATGAGATTTCAGAAGTGCATTGACAATTTTTTCAGCCTTTAGTTTGCCTAAATTTGTTGTTCTGGAAGTGTGTGTGTAACTTTGGTCAACATATAGGATATTGGCAGGAACCTATGGGAATTACCTGAGCATTTTTATTGCACCTAAGAAGGACATAGGCCTGAGCTAGTGTGGAGGCTGGTTTGTCTATATCTCTGAAGAAATGTAGCCCTTCAGTTCTCTGAAACAATCAGCTGAAGCATTTCTGAATGGAAAAATGTATATGACTTTAGACGTTGTGTTTTTTAAGAAAAATGCAGTTCTACAGGTACCATCATGGCTAGCCCTTCATTTGAAATATAGATAAACACTGGCTGTGCATCTAGAGGTAATTGGTTTTTGCTGCATTTTCTTAGGTTTGGAAGAAAGCTATGTAAAGAGGAAGAGCAAATCTGCTAAAGGCTTTATACTGTGGAAAAGTATGGTAAAGTTTCAGGTTGATTTTCCATCATTTTATGATAGGCATGATGTTTTAAAATATATTTATTTTTAATTTATAAGACAATTTAAAAAAAATAATGTAAATGTTGTGTGTTACATATTTGTACGTTTCTTTTTCCCTATAAGAAAAAAGGTTACGACAGATTTTGGTAGGTTAGTTAACTACTTGAAACTCAACTGCGTGAATGTTTAGACTCACTTTAGTCTCTAGGTTCATAGTGCAGTGCAGGGGCTATAGGAATGAAATAATTGCTTTGTCTGGCAAATAGATTGTCTCATAAGAGGACTGAACTGTATTAAGTGATTTTTCCCCTGGAGATTGGAAGTATCTCTCTCCACTGGTTCAGGTAATTCTAAGGTTGTGCCTTCACTTTTTCATGCTAGACTGCTTTTCCAATAAAATAAAAAATGTAGAACCTGCTACACAAATGTGATGTTAACCTAGATTTCTCTGAGGACAAAGGTGAATGCTATAAGGCTTGCTGAAGGCAGAGAGGGAAATGATATTAAAAGGATATTAGAGATAGGATTGGATGCATAGGACTGTACAGAGCTGAAAGGTGCAGATTGGGGTATATGAATTTTGTATTAGTTTATGTTTCTCTGAGACTCCTTGAGGCAAATCCTAACAGAGTTTTTAAATGCTTGAATACTACTTTCTTTTCCATAGCAGATGTAAATCTGAGCTAATGGGTTTCCAAGGTAGAAAAATGCTGACATAGGCAGAAGAGGAAGAACTGATCATAGAAAAAGAAAAGCGTGAAGATTATTTTAGATTGGGCTTATACATTTCTGTGCATGGTTTTTGGCAAATACTTCAGTGTGGCTGTGGCTGGCAAAACAACACATGTCCACATGAACAAAATAAAAGAAGCAGGAGTTTTGGTGCAATAAGAAGCTCACTTTCTAGTTTAAATCCTGAAATGACCTTTTAGTCCCTGTACTTGTGACTGTTCCTGTGACACGGGACAACCATAAATGCCCAAGGGCACAGCTGGATTTTTCTGCATTACTGTATATATGTTGAAATTATATATGTAAATGTTGAAATGAACTTCATGCCTAGCTTACCGTCGTATTCAGCAGAGAAGACGCTTTCATTGCAGCTAACTGGGATGCAGTCTTGATGTGTATTTGCTGCTGCAGTGGAATAAACATACACATCTGGAAAGATATTAGGATGTAGTACTGGTGGGAAGGAGCGAGCACATCAGTATCTATTTTGTGAACATCTCATTAATATGCAGTTATACAACTTGTGTTCCGTTGCATTGCAGATTGCATGTGATCTGTTACTGGTGAATATTTGGTGCTTCATTTTACTACAGGGGCATTGAATGCCATAGAACTGTGGGGTTACTGTTACAGAAAGGTGCCCAAAAGTCTATATCTCATTACATTGTGCATAAGTGCTTTAAAAAAATAAAGTTTAACTAAAATAATTCTGAACAGAAAAAAAATCATTAAAATCATGTACTTTGAAATTATAATGGAAAATGTTTTGAAAGAGATAGGGAGGAACAATTATTATGGCCATATAACATATAAAATAGATTCTCTCTGTAATTTTGCTATTATGTTTGATCTCAAAGGTAAGAGCTAGAGCAGAATTTAATGATAAAAAATATTTTATGCTTCTGGGACCTGTGTTCATTCTCAAGCATTGGAAGAGAAAAATAGTTTGGTATTGTTCTTAACAAGAAGGTGATCACACAGTAGTGTGATTGCATGGGAGCCAGTGTAACTTTAGGGCTAATGATTGAAAGTCAGAGGTGAGTGAAGATAAAAGAGTGGTTAAGATTATACCACTGCTTTACAAATGATAAAGCCAGATCTAGCAACGGCAGTTAGGATTAGGTTTTAGGGAAATAATTAGGTTTTGGGGAAATAACTTTGGCCGTGATAGTTTCTCTGTGTCAGAACAGCTGACCTGGCTTCTCTGCTGATCAGCTCGTTACCTATAAGGTATGTCCAGTTTGAGAAAAGCTGTATCTCTCCCTGACTCTCATTCCCACACATGCGTCCACCCAGTAAGTCAAAGGGAACCTGGCTGCTCAGAGCTGCCCTTCTTAGGCACATTGATCCAGACACAGGGAAGAAGACATGGCTACTCACCACTCTTGTGGCACCAAGTGTGTAAGTTCTGTTTGTCTGTTGCTGTCAAGAACTTGAAGTCTGTTGCTGAAAGTAGGTAAATGCCCTGAAGTAATGATTTCCTAAATCCTACAATGGAGAACATTTTAAATCTTTTAGCAAAGTAAGCATTCAAGGAAATTCCAGAGCAATTTCCAGAATATAATACAGTTCTGCATTTTTAGTCAGTTTTTAGCTAGAGCTACGGCCTGTGTTGCACTCAGAATAACTCTTAACAGTGTTTGGTGGGAGCAGCCTACAACACAAAGAATAAATGGTGAAAATTCTTTTCCTTTATTGCCACACTTTACTGAGGTGCAGACCTTAATGACAGCTACTGTATCTGCCAGAGTGAGCATCAGTATAAGAGCACGCTAGTTGCATTGTGCTTTGCTGGTTAACTGGCAAATCAGTTACTTTCAGAAGAAACTATGTCATCCTATTCGCAGTGCAATCAATTTCCATGATACCAGGGAGCTGTTTTCTAAGAATGGGTTAAAAAAAAAATATGTAAATTCCAATGGTTCCCATCATGCAGCCCTTTTCCTCAGTTCCAGCAGCCAGGCAAGCACATGGGTTGTTTGTGCTTGAGTTCCTGGAGGTTGTGGGGGTCTCATCTCACGCAACGTTGTGTTCTTGGGCCTGCTAAAGGAGAAAATTAGTGAGCTTTGGAGAAATACCTGTCTGGACTCTTAACAGTAAGTAGTGTGATCGCATGGCAGAGCCTGCAAGGAGGAAATGGAGAAGGAAGTGGAAAAGTCTTGAAAAGTCCTCTTAAAGCTTATGGAGAAATGCGAACAGACTTTCTCTCCCTTAGCAGCTGTGTGTCCTTTTTGTGTGTGTACCGAAGGGTCTGCACTCAAAATATTTATGCTTCAGTGTTTCTTCTTCTGGCACAAATGATGATTGGGCATTGATGTTATGGGCCAGCTGTAATGTTGTCTTTGTTGTTATAAGAATACATAGAAGTGCTGTTCTAGCTGTGATGGTATAGGATAGAAGAAAGTTTTGTAAAGCAGCAGTAGATTTTTAATATGACTGTGACAAACACACAAGCTTTATAGGCATAAAATAAGCCTATAATATGAGCTCTGTGAGAAATTAGTAGCATTCTCATTCTCTCTTATACAAGTTCTAGTATTTTAGTGCACAGAAGCTTGTTTACTGACAGCTGCTATCTATCTACCTGCCGTGGGAGGGAAGACTTTATGGCATACAGGCTGCTGTTCAGCATCACAGATGATGTTGTTGCTCAGCAGCCATTTATATAGCTTTATCTGTAATTAGTGGAGGTCTACCACCTTTCTGGCCATATGGAAAATGATAAGTTAGCTCCTGTCATAACAGAGAAATAATTATTTGATAAAGTGTAAATATCAAAATATGATAAATAATGGCTACCTCGGCAGTCCTCAGCTGGATAAAAGTAGCATCTGTCTTCACTTTCTGAATATCACACATGATTAATCTGGAGACAGTGAGGCACTTTCTCAGCTCTCCTGTCTCCAGTGGACAAGCCTGGCCAAGCAGGCATTCAGTCCCATGAAGGCAGAGGAAAGAAGAGTTCGAAGCCTTCTTTTACCTTTATAGTTCTGTGTTGGTGCCTCTGAATCAAGTTTCCCTCTAGATGGTTGTTAAGGAAAAGTGAGAAATAGGAGTAAGATAAAGTATTCACTTTGCTCTTATGGTTTTTGTTTGTGGAGCATGCACTTAAACCAAGTTTGGTTTATTATTTTCAGAATTTCCACTATGCTTCTTGAAGGAGAGTTTCTACCAGCACTCTTGTGTTGCAGAGCTTTCTTCCCATGCACTGTCAGGTTACCCACAGAGATACTCTGAATCTCTGGCTTCATTCAGACATGACCTAACAAAACTGTTCAAATCTGCGTTGAAATTCCAAAGCTGACAGTGGGTGGTAGGTGCTGTGCAAAGCACATCGCAAGTTTCCATTGAACTGAGCTTCTGACAGATGATAGTGGTGTCACTGCACCAGTAGTGGCCTGAAACATTAATCTTTATAGGTATTTATTTGATACCAAAAAAGGAGAGAATACAGATCGTTGTGTCTGTGTGTGTGTGCACATTAAGTGGGAGAAAAACAGCGAAACCACTACCAATCTGAGGGCAACTCACTGTTAGAAAACTGAAGTTCTTCTTTCACTGTTCCTGTGGGGGGTTTTAAGTAAAACTAACTGGCTGTCTAGTTTTCTTAAAACTGTGAAATATATGTAAAATCTTTAGTCCTATTTGACATGAATGGCAATAGCATTATACTCCAGAGTATGCTGAAATTAGTCCTGAAAGCTTAGTGCTGTTAATCCACCCTGACTTGAGAGATGAAAGGATGACTGGAGAATTAATGCTGATTTTCATATTTGATAATTTCATATAATCTCAAATATCTGTACATGGATAGAATTTCTTAGAAGTATAATTTTTGTTACCCCCTAATAAAACCTTTGAGTTTGCTGTAGATTCTGCAAGGGTATTTGCTATTTAAAATCAGCTTATCTAGCTTGAGGTCCATTAGCTTCCCTAGAGCTTTGGGACTTTGCCCTTTGCCTCTGGAAATTAAATATTTAATATTGCTTTGTCTGTGCTTACTTTGAAAAGCATTCATCCTTCATTTGGGTACCATGTCAGAATTCATTGGGAAGCAACAGCTAATGCTGCCAGCTGAAATAAAACCTGACCCTCTCATTCTTTTTCTACCCTCAGGGGCTCTTTTTGTGTTACCATCTAGGGAACCCTTGGGGTTACTCATGATAAAATGAAGTGAAATTAGGACCCTGGTAGAAAGCAGTCTGATAATCCTAAGCAGTAACATAGGAAAAGACCTCTTATTATTAGTTTGTTGGCAGTGAGATCCTTCTTGCTCAAACAGTTACTGCGGGATAACATAATGTGTATATGACTAAAAGGCATATAGTAGGTGAGTTGGACTATATATATAGGAAGAATTTTTCTGAAGAGCTTTGCTTGAAATGGCCAATGCACATGCATGGAGTTTATCTTGACAGTTAAAAATGGGTTTCTTTCAAAAAGCAAATAAGATGTTGGGACAACAAAACTGACAGGATGTGTATGGTTTTAATATTATATTTTAAATCACTTTTTTTTGTTATCTTTTTAACTTTATATCTCCTTGTAGTTTTTATGCTGACCTACCTGAGCACTTTACCTATGAAGCATCCTTCCTGGGATTAAATGTAGTGAATTTATTTGACAGATCAAGAGTCAGTAGATAACTTTCCCATAGTATGGGAAAGATTCAGTTCAACACTAAACATTCCTTGTAAACTATAGGAAATAGTTTGGACAGTCTATCCAAATGTTTAGTTATGTGATATCAGATTAGGTGTAAACAACAGTCATCTCAGGTTTTAGCTGTTTCATCTTGTTAAAGTCTTGTCAAGTCTTTTTAACAGTGCAAGTTCACATCTTTAGAGACAGATGCTTACATTTTATGAGACCTTGGTGTAAGTTATTAAATAAAATGCCTTTTTTTTTTGTTTGTTTGTTTTGTTTTGGTAGTTAAAAAATGCCTTTGATGTGTTTAATAAGTATGTGCATATTTGGTTTAGAATTAAAAACCCCAAAACAGCCAAACATTTTTGTTCTATAAGAATTATGTTACTGATTAATTAAACTCTCTTGGTGAAGGTATGAACTTCTGTATTTCATAAAACAAATATGAAAGAACTTTTTTTTGTGTCACTAAAGGAGTACATACTGATGCAGGGCTGGTACTTTCTCAAAGCTCGTAATGAGGTTTTAACAAGCATTTTATGATATAAGGCAGTCCTGGGAAAATAGGTAATAATGTGTGATTACAGATGGACACTGCGCTTCGGAGTGAAACCTTTTCTCAGGGACTCAGAAATCTGTACCGATAACATGAAGGGTTAGGAGGGATACTCCTAGTGGTGCACTGAGTCTACTACAGCATTCTTTCTGGAGGTCAGGGCAGGTCACCTTTAGTCCTGGAAACTGGATACAGGAATTGGTCTTACTAACTGTTGGACTGTTGCTGTGCAGCTATTAAGCGTCAGTTTTCTGTTCAAATATGTGTTTTTCCAAATAATGCTGGCCCCCCAGTATACCCTTCTGCTTAATTTCTCATTCATTATTCATATTTGGGTTTGATATGCAGTTTGAAGGCCCTTAATCATAGAAACAAGCCTGTACTTAATTGCATGTAACCTTTTTCAGATATGAAACTGAATTGCAGTGTTAACCATGATGGCATTTGTGATTAGATTTTGGAATAAGAAACAGGAATCATAACTGTTGTATTTTAGGGTAAAGGCTCTCTTTCTGATGGTGGTTTTGGTCTGGTGAATTACTGTAGTAATTCTACTTAGAAAAAAAACATAAAGTCCTGAAATCAGTAAATTAACAGGAATGCCTCTTGTCCTTTCAAAAAGTGCTTCATGATAAAATTGGGGAAAATGAGATCATCACTTTAAGCAGCATGTTTCTATTTTATTAATGTGCTAAGTAACCTGTCAAAACAAGAAATCACATGCAATTTACCTATTTCTAACTACAAAAAAATCCCAAAATAAGTGATCCACTCAATGTATTAGGAATTTTAATTTGATCTTGTCCCTGTAGACTGAAGTTAGCCAACAAGTTTCAAAGTAAATTTAATACGTTATAAATGTGATTGATTACTGATGTGGTAATCCAGTTAGCTGCTAGAATGTTTAGTAGCTGGAGAATCCATTTAGAGAAGAATAAGGATATTGAGGTTAAGATACTGGAATATTAGACAGGAGGTCTAATTTCAATTCTTAGCTTTGACATTAATTTGGGATAAATCCCCTTCTCTGTGCCTCTTCAAGAAATGTGCAATTCCATCTCTTTCTCTACCTTGTACGCATGAACATGGCTCTACGATGGGATTTTCTGTGCTTTTTAGAAAGATAAAGCAGGCAAATGTTATGCACATGTTGTGTGATATTTTAAACTATTTTAGCCAATTGAGGAGAAAAAAGAAATGAGAAATTTTTTCCAGCTTGATCTCTTGGCTCACATGTCTGTCTGTTCAGGATGATGATAATTGTAGTTTTGAGTCCGGTCAGAGGTTTAGCAGCTCTTGGTACTGCTAGTTCCACACTTAAGTTACAGCGTCTCATTAGTATGTCACTCCCTCTGTAACAGCGGATCTTTACATTTAAAATGTTCTTTTACTTGTACTCACACATACAGGAGATTAATGGTTTTGGCTTTTGTCCTTTCCCTCGGAAAAGGGTGAATGTCAAATGGTTTCTGAGACAATTTATGTCAGACTTGTGCCTTTCTTTTTTTCCCATTAGACAAATCCATCCCACTTATTAGCTGTGTTAAAAACCAAATCTTATATGTAGTATGATGTGGGTGTATAAAAGCAAAAGACAATGCTGGTGTGACAGCTAATTAAACCCAGGTACTTTAATGCTGAGAAACAAACAGAAAACTTTAAAGTTACTGAAAACCAAAGTGTTGTGAAGCAAAACATGATTAGACAAGGCTTCTGCAATGGACTGTTCAAAAGATTTATGGAGTACAAAGGAGTATGAATGATTTCCTAGAGGAAAGCTGTATTATTATGGCTCCCAAATGGCGAGTCATTGTTGGCTTGGTGCTGGGAGAATTGCTAAAGCTGCAAAGCAACTGTAAGTGACTTTAAAGCTTACAGTGTCATATTCCAACAAAACTGAGTGGTTTAGATCAGTCATATCTGTCAAATCCTTTTGCAAATGATCCTTCAACATGATCAGTTGAGTAAGTCCTTCAAACTACTTTATTTCAAATAACCTCATCAGGCAACTGTGGTGTCATTCATGTTTTTTCTTAGAAAAATTAACAGTAATATCTAATTTTTATCCAAAGTTTCTTTTGGCCCTAATACAAATGTTACTAGCCAAGCAAAAGTAGTGTTGGGAAAAGACTATACACTCAGATTGCTGATTTGCTTTCATCTGAACGCAGCTTATATCTAATACGTTTTTAAGTAGGGATACACTAATGTAAAGCCTCCACATACTGCTATGCTGTCTTCCTTTTATTACCAGGAAATCTTATGCTAAATACAGTTATTTTACAAATGTGAAGCAGTCTATAGCGTTTGTTTTTTTTTTTACTTAATATTTTAAAAATAAGTATTTTTGTTTAAGTTCTTTTGATCCTCTCAACACTCTTTACTTTGAGTGTGCGTGTATGTATATACATGCTAGGCTTCTGTCAGTGAAGCCGAAGCACATGCTAGGCCACAGAGCAAGAGTATAGTGAGCAGGCTGAGGGAGAAATCAGTATCCGCTGCTGCTCATCCTCAAGAGAAGAAGACTAGAGGGAATCTAATTGTTGTCTTTGACTGCAGAGAAGGCAGTCCTACTGTCCTTTGAGGTGTGCAGCAAAAGGGTTGGAGGCAGTGGCCACTGGTTACAGTAAGGAACTTTTTAGCTAGCTAAGGGAAAATAGTGCTCTGTGGCATGGGCACTGCTGCTCAGAAGGGTTATGGAATCTCTGTTCCTGGGGTAGTCAAAACCCAACCAGAAAAGATCATGAGCAAAATTACTCCTACTTTCAAGTTACACCTCTTGAGAAGAGGGTCTCGCCAGCTCACTCCCAAAAGGGTTTGCAACTGATTTTTGACTGTGATTCTATGAGATATGTATGTATGTGTGTATATGTGTACATATGTATATATATTAGTGATGGAGTATGTATTGCCTTATGGTTTGCTACTGGCACAGCCTCTCAAGGTATTAAACATACACAGGTTAAGTAGAATTTGGGAGAAGTAACATTTGTTTCAGGAAAAAATGAAAGTAGCGTCTTAGAAGGAACTATAGAAATGCTTTGAAGTGGCAGCAAGTTGTCATGTGTTTGGCAGTTAGAGATAACAACATTTAGGACTTGTGGGAATATATTCCTTTTTCCCCCCCTCCTGCTCTATTTTGCTTCTAGAAAATGCTTTTGGCAATAGAAAAAATGTCATTCTGTGCATCATGTAACACTTTGGTTACAGTTCCTAAAATAGGATTCAGATGAGGGTACACTCGACATTTGAAACCAACTATTGTACATGGAGAAGAGACTTTAAAGCCTAGCACTGAAAAAGATGAAGCCACTGCTATTTCATTTTCATAACATGTTGGCAAGAGTTGCAATTGCTGACATTTTGGGGGCAGTTCCTGGGAAGTGCAGAACTCGGTTGTCTTGCTCTGTTATTGCCACATCAACATTGACACGATTTGTTTGTGCAAATATGTTGTCAAAATGAAAGCATTTGTTTTAAATCAGTCCTATTTTATTTCAAAGGTGAAAGAAGATTTTGGCATGTATTTTCCAAAGCCACAGTAGTTAATGTCTAGGAGGCAAAGCAGCAGAAAAAGGGAGATACAGTGTGTTGCAGATATGAAGTAGCTGTTTGTAGAGTACATACAGAAGCCTGGGAATGAATGCAGTCCCTTGTCATTTAGTTCATGACCATCTAAACACCACTTGACTTTAAAAATCAAGCATGGCACAAACTAGAACAGAGACTGTGTTCACTACAGGAATCTATTTGTCCACAGTTTTGAAGAAGGAAACAAGATGTGACCTTGGCATGAATATCATGCCTTTTTTTGAGTTTAAAGGTTTTGGATTATTAAGAGACAGAAAACAATGGTGGAGGAGGTTTAGTTAGGTATGTATGAGTTTCCTCTGGATATTTGCAGTGGAATGTGGCTTTAATAAGGCCTGGGAAGGAAACAAAATCTCTCAAATGAGGATGGCCCAATTTCAGCCTGAATCCTACAAACATTTCCACAAATGCATGACTTGAGCAACTTGAAAACATGCTAAATTTCTGGTGAATTTGTCCCACTGCTCATGTGTTTATTATGAGCATTCAGGCAGTGCACCTTTCTTATAGTCTCATGTGTTATTTAATAGATACATATGTATGCCCATAAGGAAACCACAGATTTTATGGACCCTGGATGCAAAATCTCATTGATTTTATGGCATCCAGGATTCCACCCTATGTTAGGAAATTTCAAACTAACTTTTGTGATTTACAGATTTGATTTTTAGGCTGGTACAGTGGAAGCTGCCCTAATATGCCTTGATAATTCTAACCTAATTTGTATATATTATAGGGTGCAGTTAAATTTGAATGTAAAACCTGAAATGGTGTCTTTAGCTGTAAGTGCTTTCGCTGTGCTTTCTCAACAGTCTTTCTGTTCAATTTGGAGGATTCTTAAATGGGATTAGCTTTGTTTTTCTGTTTTATATGGTTGGAGAACATGGTATGTATAGACCAGTCCCTGTGCTTGGACAGCAATCTTCCTGATTTAGCAGTGCTCCTAAGGATGTACAACAGGATAGTTAGCTTCCAGGTCTCCTGTGCTGATTGTGATCAATAATAATGGAACTCAAACACAGCATATAGGACAGGGCATAGAAATTCTAGCTTTTATTTTCATGAAAATAAACAAAATGTTTGTGCAACCTCTAAGACTTATAATGGATTTTAAAATATAAGGCATGACATGTTGTTTTAATTTATATACAACAAACACCACATTTCTAAAGTTGCTATTTGGGCTTTTCAAAAGATGAAACTGATGATAGCTAAACCGAAATGAAGTAAGTTTTATGCATGTTGCATTTTAACAAGTCTGCTGTCTCATTGGAATGCACTGCCTTCTTGTGCTACATTTTATTTTTGGAATTTAATAAGGCGCCTGTCATAGCTGCCTCAAGGCTAAAGAATATCATGAGGGAGAAATCCAAAGTACTGTCATGTTTGACTGACAGGGGGCCAATTGTAATTTTTTTATGGGAGGTGGCTGATATTAACAGGCTGTAGTGCTGAAGATGCATTGCTCTACCATCTGCTTTGAACACTCTGCATTGATGAGCCAGTAATGACGTTGCTCAGTGACATTTATCAGGTGAATTTGGCTCTGACACTCAGTAGAGGATTTTCATTAAAAAATTAATTCTGTGCATTTTACAGTGATGCCTATTGTGATGATAGATTCTGGTACAGTGCCATGTATCTCCAGAAGCTGCTCTAATTACCTGGAAAGTTGGGAAAGCAATAAACTACTACTTTCCATTTCTTGTGTGTACTCCCTTAGCATATAATTAACACACTGACTTGCTTTGCTTAAATCTCTGAAGATCTATGTCTATGTGATGATTACTAGCTCTTCAAAGTAATAAGCAAATGCACCTCAGCGGCTCAGTGGTTGGATGGCAGTGGGATCGGCAGCCTTTACGAAGTGCAGTTTGATGGTGGCATTCCCCAAATGTTCTCTGGAAAAGCAAGGTGCAGTAATAATGGAAACGCTACAACTTAGGCAAACATTTAAAAAAAATACAAAGCTTCCCAAAGGGTAACCTAATAAAATATTCCATCAACCTTCTGAATCCAGTGGGAGAAAAAAGGTTTCTATTCAGTCAGGATTTTGAGGCATGGGCATTGCCTGAACTGGAGAGCCTGTGAATGCCTGATATTGATAGAAAGTAGAAGTCTTCTCTTCCAGTATTTGTTGTATCATTCATTCATCTTGGTTAACTTTATTTCTCATTAGCTTATCATTAGGAAAAAAAAAAGTCTTGTTTAAGAAACTAATGCATATTCTTTAAGAAGCAGAATCTCTTCATTAAGTTTGGGATTTAATCTAGCATCTTTTCCTGTTCTTAGATATGTTATGTCTTTATGTATTCTTCTCTGCCTCAGAATGACTTTCAAGTGACCTGGAAGGAATAAGTAGTCTTATCATAGCTTTTCAAACTGTATGCAAGTGCACCTGGACAGATGGTGGCACTTCCACTAGAAGTTTTGGTAGAAAGAGTAATGGCTTAATAAAGTGTAGTGGTGTTATGGTTCAGTGTCCATTAATACTCGTCTCTGTTAAACTGGATTATTTTGTGGTGCTTATTTGATTTGAGTCAAGGCTGAGGATAAATTCTACTGAATTTATTATAGCATATGCTAAGGGGCTTGTGCCAAGTTTATGCAGCTAACTAGAAGACATGATGCTTTCTCCAGCCTATAGTTAAAGTAACATACACAGAACATTGCAGATGCAGTATGAAGTGTGCTGAGGCCAGATTTACTGTATCATGGAATATGACGATAACACCTCAGACAACTGGCCAAATTATATTTAAGCAGAGCAGCTGAAGGAACAACTCTACTTTTTTGTGGCTTGAGCAAACACATCAGGCAGATGGCATGGAATGGTGCTGCTGATCATCAAAATACTTAAGAACAGGTTTACATAAGCCAGGTGAGTTACACATTAATGTCTCTGGAGATGATTTGATTAGTCATTTTATCTAGTCAGATAAATTTGGATGACAAACATTCTGTTAGAAGTATTATGAGATTTTATTGTGGTTTGTGTGGTCAGAGAGGTTTATTATTTAAAACAAACTATGTATTCATGCCAGTCTTTTCATAGGAAATTTAAAACTAGTTTTCAGACAGCTTTTTCTTTTGGGGGAGTAAGTGGTTTAAATCTAACGTTCTTCAGGGCTTCTCTTTCCTTCTGTGTCACAGGAATCTTTCTGCATTGTCTGCTTTAGAAATGTGAATACTTACAAGTCTATGGCTCAGCAAATCATTTGCTGTAGAGTGGTGATGGCCTACACCTGATTTGGGAGTCATATGCCAGTAAGAGATGGAAAAAAAAACAATACTTAGTGGTATTCATGGAATAAGTAAGTTTGTGACCTTTTGAGAAAGGTCTGTTCTGGAAGAATTTTCATAGCAGGCAAGTACCATATGCATTCATCACCTTAATGTGTACCTGCCTGCTGACCTTCTCTACTCAGGTCATCCAAGTCAGGTCTTCAAGCAGCTTTCCTAATCAGGGACCCCTGGTAAGCATCCGCTTGATCTGCCCCTGGCTGCTATATGATCTCCATTTATCCTCCATGACACGGCTCCCTCCTTGCTCTCTGAAGTGAATGCCAGCCAAAGGGAAAAGGCCATGTAGCTGTGAGATGGGGTGAGGCAGAAGGGGCTCAAACGCAGTTTCCTCCTTCAGAGATATCTAGTTTCTAAACCCTCTTTTCTCTGCCCTTCTCAAGTGGAAATGTTCCCAGCTGACTGCCTGGTCCAGGTGTTAGTCCTCCTGTCACCTTTGAACCTTTGTAGTGTGCTGGACCTCCTGCTGGTGGTCAAGGCAGAGTTAAATAACCGTATGGCTGCCTGCTGCTGAGCTCAGTTACCTTGTCACTCACAACCTGAGCAGATGGTTGTGCTGCTCAGCCTTGAGAGACAGTCTCTTTCTCTGCTAAGAGCAAATTAGCCTATGGCTGGAGACTTATGGAAGTGGTTTTATTGCTTGCTTTTTGTTTCTTGTTTGTTTTCGCACATAAGGAAAGGTCTGTGGGGGCTAAACATGGCTGTCAGAAGTAGCATGAAAATAGGAAGATAATAGATGGCCATCCCAAAAAGAACCTTGATTTAAATATTAATATAAATCCTATGCCCTTTTTTTCAGTTCTATTTTTATCTTTTTTCTTTTTTTTTTTTTTTTTTTGGACAAATGTTCTGTTTCAGCTATTGCATGTTCATTTACTTGCCCACCTCTCAAGGCTCTGTCTGATTGTTTCAGGTTTGCAGCACACTGGGGCAAACGCTGTGATTCTTTTTTACAGGGAAGCAGGTTTAAAGCCATAAGGTTTTTTTAATCACCAGCTGCCGGCCCTGAGTGACAAACCGTGATGCAGAATATGTCTTGTTTGGCTGGGCCTTTCATTTAAAGGGAAGAAAAAAAATCACCTCAGCTGATGGAATGATTTTTGTCCTTTTTTTCCTCCTTCCTTGTAAAAATGGTTGGTTCTAGACACCCTAAGCCTTTTTGACAAAATGGTAATTCATCACTGTTCATTCCAGACACACTTCTATGGTCATTTCATACTTTTAGCAACAGAATGGTAGATTAGGTGCATCCCTAGTGTTCTGCAAATGGAATTAGGGGCAAGAGGAAAATCACTTTCCTGATGGGAAAAAGTGCAAAGGGGATACCTTCCTCTTCCTTTCGCCCCACTCCCTCGTTTTCTCTCTCCCTGCTGATTTTTCTCTCATGAGTATACAGCACCAGCAGCTGGCTGATGCCAGATCTTCAAAAGAAAAAGATTCTGGGGAGAAAAAAGGGCCAGAGGAATAGAAAAGGAAATGCATTTTCCGTTGATCAGAAGAGGTCATATTTGAGTTAGCAGAAAGTCTTCAATGGACATCACCAGATTAATTCAAAAACAAAGGATTTTGTGATATTAATAGTTGAAGCAGTGGTGTTGCAGTCATTATAGAACCAGCGTATAAAATAAGGTTTTTTCAATTATTTTCATGAGGTGAGGACTACTATGTGCTTGTATGTCCCAATTTTTCCAGCAGTTTCGGCTGTTGAAGTGAAGGGTGCTTCCTTCCCCTTCCAGCCATGTTTCTTCTCTGGTCTTGAATTTCTAAAGTCAAGAAGCTTAAAACCTAGTGTTTGTGCACCACAAAATCCACAAACCATTGGCTCTGCTGCTCAAGTTTTGTATTCCTTACTCAGTGGGCCATTATAATGCTATCATAGGGTACAAATAGATATGAAGAGAAGCAGAAACAAGTCCTGTCTTTACTTTAAAGGCAGGCATATCATTGGAAAGGGATTATAGGAGAAGGGGAAGAGTGCCCTTAAATGCTTGTGGAGCAGCATGTTCCATAAAATTCCCTGTGCAGCTCTCTATTTCAGCATGCAAACAACTTGCATGGACCAGTGGAATTGAGCAAGAAAAAAGATTTTATTAGCATGGCAAAGAAATTATGTAGGCTTTAAAACGGTATGGTTGCTCCTACAATTTGTGGGAGCATTTGAGATTAAAAGCATCTAGATAAATGTTAGTTTATGTTTGGACGCTGTGGAAAAAACTGTCTTGTGTGTATTGAGTTACCAAAAAAGCAACAGTGTTTGGCTTCAGTAAGTACTTTCTGATTCCCTGCTTTTTTCCCTGTTGGATGCAAATGGATAGATGTTTATTAGCAGAGATTACTCAGCTATGTAGTGAATCTCCAGTAGTACTGGAGAGAGCAAGCTGAATAAATAAAGGCTGGTTTAGATGCTATGAAAGCTGTGTATAGAATTGTAATGCTCTAATTGAAATGAAGTTTCTCTCTAGGTGAAGCAGGCAGACTAACCAGATCAGACACTCATCAGTGTTGCTGCCCAACAATTTGCTTGAGTTCTCCAAGTCCTGAAATTTTTAATTCTTTAGGTGTAACAATTCTTTGTGTTGTGTATCTTTTCCTCTTTCTTTTTTCCTTCTTTTTCCCCACAGTTCCACTTACTACTGTTGTGTCTTACTTGCAGTTGTGTAACTGCTTTTCTACGAATCAACCCACAACCTTTTTCTTTCAATAAAGGGATGGGAAATAAAGGTAAAGGGTCTGAACAGACAAATATTTGACAAGATAAAGCAATTAACATTTGCAGCAAAGAAGCTAAAGTTGCACAGATGCTTCACTGTTCACTTTTCTACACAGCAAATCTTTCCGGGTTAGACTGTGAACTAAGAGATTTGGTTGGTTTAAAGGATAGAACCTCTACTATGTTCATGACCTTTTTTTGCCATGACCAGGTAGTAATCTAATAACTTTTTGGCATGTTTTCTACATTAGAACTGAAGTTAGGTGATTATAAAAAAAAGAGAGTTTTTTATAACACCTCAAATGTTAGTGTCTTTGATGCCTTTCCATTAAATTCCTAATGCTCTCAGGCAGATGAGTATCACTACTATCTTAATTATGCTAGTTTGGTGCTATATTCTTACAGATGCATCAGGATGAACAAGTCATAGATATGGAGTGTACCTATACAATTTAGTAAAAGTCTTACGGTCTCTTTTGTACTACATGCCATAAGAGATCACTGTCCTGTGAAGAAGTTTTGCCACGTGATTATTGATTCTCATGTTCCTGAGTAGAATTCGCAAACTATCTAAAGTACCATTTTCTGAAACCACTGATGAAGAACAATTTCTAGCTTAACACTATTTTCAACTGTTTTCTTCTGGCATGAAGATGATTTATATATGTTAATGAAAAAAAAATCAAAGAGTTTAATATAATTAACATGAGGGCACTTATGTAATAGTGTCTTGATATTACTAGAATTCATAAGCAATAAATATACCAGTACTCTCAACCTGAGAATCTTGAGTCCCATAGGAAGTAAGTTTTACTGATTTTTTTTTTCTTTTTTTTTTTTTTTATAAAACTGGGCATTTCAGAGACAAAAAGAGATAACAAATTCCCTGAAATAAAAAGTAAGGTGTCTTCTTTTGTGTAAGAAGGCTTTTATACCTCCCTCGTTTGTCCAGTTTCAGAATCCAAATCTGCCTTGGGCTTCTGCTTCTTCTCATCCTTAAAGGTCACACTAGATTTTCAGCAGATTAAATTTACCCCATAATTGCTCAGAGCTGTAGAGTCATAATGCATATATTGTGAGAAGGAATAAATGTAGTCCTCTGAGAAGATTGGATCCACTAAAGTATTCCATCCAATTTTCTGAACACTGTATAAGTGATTGTACTGGAATGAGAGGATCTGCTGGAAGCTGCAGATATTTCAGGCTGCACAACAGGACACCAGCCTTTTCAAGTCTATCAGCTGACTTCAGTTGACATGGTCTTCAACTTTCTTCTTCTGTTTGATTTTTAAATGGGATGTAGTTTCAGTAGACATAGTTTCAATCACAAAAAGATGTTGGATCATAGTGAGAGTAGACTGAAATCTGCAGGAGCATGAAGTTTCCCAGGAACAGCTGTGGCCCCTGCTGAATATTTAATATCTATTGTGTGATTTTTCTAATTTTTAATTTGTTTTTTGAGGCCAAATTCTTCTGGAGCAACGCTGTCAAAATACAAAGTGTCAAAATGAAATTCAATTTACCATCATTTTCTCTTGCACTGCTAGTGTAATATTAAATATGGAACATGATATAATGATTAAACCGGCATTTCTATGAAGAATTTGAGACAGTTATTTGTAGTATTGGATTATAATCATCTGTGTATTTTTCTTCTGTTTTCTTTTAACTCATTTGGTCCATTTTTCCTACATAAGGAATGATGCCAGTAAATTTTGGACTATAACTGAGAGGAAAACTGGAGGTGGTGAGGTAGAACTGAAAATATTCCAAAGTCAGTGTTGAGACTGTCCCAGTATCTCTTGTCTTTAAAAAGAATGAGCCCAATTTACAACTTTTAATGTCTGCAAATGTTTTGTAGGATAAATCTGCTCCTTTTATGCACAGCAGGTAGAAATTTACACCTGTATGGGTTGTGCGTTTGTTTTTGCACATAAACCCCATGAAATTTGATTTGAACTCTTTAATTTACTCCTCTTTGGCTTTGTCTACCACAGTTCTGCTGTTAAGCAACACTTTTGTGGCCTGTCATGTGCTCAGTCATGTCATGTGTGATCTTTCTCTCTTCCATATATTTTTCTTTGTGATGTAGATGGAAGCCATAAGACTTGGAATAAGGTGTATTTTTCAGATTGAGATCACTAGTTCACTTGCTTGCAGATGCCTTGGTATTGGCATGCAAAACCAATACAAACTTGTCATATGTTTATGAAGTACAAAGATATAAATATGTCACCAAATGGACATATATGTTTATGAAGTGTAATCTTTTATGTTTATTTCTTTTCAAAACTTGTACTTGCTTTTGGAAATGAGGAGTCTTGCTCTGCAAAAAGTAGGATCTTGGCTTTGTGAGTATGTGGACTTATATATCCACTGATAATAAATAGGACAATGCACTCTTTATGGAAATCTTTTACTCCATGCTTAGCTTTGGCATCAGTCTTTTGAGTAGCAAAGGAACTTCTGTTTGACCTCTACCTCTGACCATTCCAGAGCCAGCACTTATGGCCACACGTGGTGTGGCAGCTGGTGGCTGAAAAATCCAGGTGCTAGTGTTGGAAATGTATTTTTACAGCTGGGCCATCTGGGTCTCTGGACATACTCCTTTATTGTGTCTTAGCTGTTTTCAGTTCTGGCTTTGCTGAACAGCAGAGTGGTCCATAGGATGTTTGCTGGGTCAAACCATTTATGATAGTCCCTTTTCATCCTTGATGCTATTTGCATTGAATCACTTTTAAGCAAGAGTAATTTAACTCCATTTATGCATCATTTGAAAGAAACAGAACAGTTGGTCTTGAAATTCAGGAAGGCCACTGGGTGTGTTAAATATTGCATAAACATGATCTGCTGTAGGCCTTTTTTTTCTGAAAATCATTCATAGGTCAGAAATAAAATCGCTATCTTCTTGTCTCAAGACACCTCATATAATTGTATTTTTTATGTCTTTATGATATTGTTTTATCTCTTTATGATTGGATAGTATCTGTCTGAAGCTTTTGCCAGAGCAGGTAGCAGTGTTTTCTTAGTACCAAATGTTTGATTAAAAGAATAAAGATATACTGGATTGTTAATGGATAAAAAATGTTAGTGTTTAAAAATATTTTTTCTGATATAATAAAAATACCTGTCAGTTTGTTCAGTAAGGATCTACAAAAAGCCAACTAACCAACCAAGCAAAACCCCTCAAAAACACAACTGAGGTTAATTAGGATTTTCTGAGGGATTAATTGGTTTTTGTTTTCCTCTCCTATGTTGGGGAATGTAGTTGCAATGTAAACACATTGCTTCAAAATTGAATAGGCTTCTATGAAATGGAATTGTAAAATGTCTAAAAAGATCAGTGTTATGGTGCAAGTGTTCTCTGTCAAGAAAATATGCAGTTTGGAGTGTTGGACCAGTTCGGCAATTAAAAGTGATTGAGGAGAGCTCACTTTTAAACTACTGGAAAACTGCCTGTATAATGCAAGGTAATACAGAGTTATGTCAGGGAGCTGTCCAGATCAGGGCCTTCTTGTAAACTATGCTGCACTTTAAAAGCATGCCAGAGCTGGGATTGAGTAACATCAGTGGGTCTTACTCGGCCCCTGCACTGAATCCTAGTGACAGGATGGCAAACCCACCTTTCGCAGTGATGGGGATGAACACAGCCGTGCTTTGTGATGACAGAGAGAGCAGCTGAGCAAGCCTTGTCCGCACCAGGCTTCCACTCTGACCTGGAGGACGCTTCCTCGGGGTGAAAAAGAGGTCAGTCCATTCTGCAAACTCAACAAGCCATTCAACTCACAACTTGTGTGCTGCGGCTGAATGCGAGGGTGCCAATTAGTGGCAGCTGTATTGGTGGGGTTTGGGATGTGGACAGCTGTCTGCTAGGAGCTGATCTCAGACAAGTAGCTCCTTCCACATGGAAGCGCAAAATTAAAGAGGAGGACAACAGCATATTTTTTTCTTTCTGGGTCATTAGTTTTACTCACTTTCATTTTCTCTATTGCCTTTTGGTACTTAAGTGTTTTTTATATTTCGCTGTTTATTTGCTTTGTATCTATATGATACTCCTTCCAATGGAGCAATGCTAGCTGTAATATGTACTTCAACATAGAATCATAGAATAGTTAGGGTTGGAAAGGATCTTAAGTTCATCTAGTACCAGCCCTCCTGCTGTGGGCAGGGACACCTCACACTAAACCGTGCCACCCAAGGCTATGACCAACCCAGCCTTGAACACTGCCAGCAGTGGAGCATTCACAACTTCCCTGGGAAACCCATTCCAGTGCCTCACAACCCTTACAGTAAAGAATTTCTTCCTCAGATCCAATCTAAACTTCCCCTGTTTAAGTTTGAACCCATTAGCCCTTGTCCTCTCAGTATAGTCTCTCATGAAGAGTCCCTTCCCAGCATCCCTATAGGCCCCTTTCAGATATTGGAAGGCTGCTATGAGGTCTCCATGCACCCTTCTGTTCTCCAGGCTGAACAGCCCCAACTCTCTCATCCTATTTTCGTAGGGGAAGTGCTCCAGCCCCCTGATCATCCTCATGGCCCTCCTCTGGACTTGTTCCAACAGTTCCATGTCCTTTTTATGTTGGGGACATCAGAACTGCACACAATACTCCAAGTGAGGTTTCACGAGAGCAAAGTAGAAGGGCAGGATCACCTCCCTCATTCTGCTGGTCATACTCCTTTTGATGCAGCCCAGGATACAGTTGGCTTTCTGGGCTGCAAGAGCACACTGCTGGCTCATGTTCATTTTCTCATCAACCAACACCCCCAAGTCCTTCTCTGCAGGGCTGCTCTGAATCTCTTCTCTGCCTAGCCTGTAGCTGTGCTTGTGATTGCTTTTACCCAGGTGTAGGACCTTGCACTTGCTATGGTTAAACTTCATCCATCAAGATTCTCTTGTCTAGCCAGGGCATGCTCATTGTCTGAGATGGCGTGAATAGGCTATATTAAGGGAGAAACAGGAAATCCTGTAAGAGCCTTGTAAAACATAAGAAAAATTCTTAGTTAAAAACTTTTGAACATATTTTTTGAAGTGTGAGCTGAGCAATAATTCAGGTCATATGCTACTGACAGACTAAAAATGCAATTAAAATATCTGAAGCTGTCTTCATATTCAGCAGAGGGCAAAGGCTCTAAGATGAACTACCCTCCTGTGTTTAGACAGTATATCTGGGTCGGGTTTAGTAGGGTACTGTGGAGAGACTTCTTGTACTGTCTCCCTCCTTTAAGTTGGAAATACTTTCTCATTTCCTGTGCAAAGAAATGGTAAGTCTGATGTATAAAAAGGTGACCAAGTCCTAATGAGAAAGATATGTTCCTGAAATCTTTGCTTTTCAGATTTCAAGATTTTTTTCAGTCTTTGAAATACTCTGAAGGTCTTCTTTTTCCAAAAGGATACTGGACAATGAAATAATTACACCGTCACAAAGCTGGCTGTTTTCTCAAATAATGAGCAAAAAAACCTGGATCATCAGACTTGTTTTAGCCTCTACAGCAATGTAGCTTAAGTAGAAACTGTGAAAATACTTCTTTTTGGAACTTGGAAGCTATACAGATAAAGAAAAAAAGTAATAAGTACATATTGCCTCATCTATGGGAAACCCTATAAACTGTAGCAGCTCCTTTAGGTTGTTCTGGTGCCAAAGGACACATTTCGGACTTCATCTTGCATATGAGTAAGATTTGCACAGAGTTTACTGTTATTTAGTAAAATACCCTTTCTCTGACTGGCTCCGTCTCAGCCCTTCTGAAATACAATGCCTTGAGGCTGCCTATGTGGTAATTTTCACTGCTTCAATTTGGTGCAGTCTGGTTTTAGCTGGAAAACCATATATCTTGAGAAACTGTTATGGTTACATTTGCTAACTTTTGTAATGCGTACAGCAGCTGTGTTGTGGAAACTAATCTTGTGTCAATAAGCATGGCAGCAAAGAGATGACCTTTTCATGACTCCTTCAGCCTTCTGTAGTACCTGTGTTCAGGATGCAAAGGGAAGATCCTGCAGAGGCTGTAATATAATCCAAAAAGCATTCTCTGTGTATGTGTATACTTTTCTGTCTATAGACAGGGGCATTAAAAATTAGAAGTTGGGTTGGATCTGAGGAAGAAATTCTTTACTGTAAGAGTGGTGAGGCACTGGAATGGGTTTCCCAGGGAAGTTGTGAATGCTCCATCGCTTGGCGGTGTTCAAGGCCTCGTTGGACATAGCCTTGGGTGGCATGGTTTAGTGTGAAGTGTCCCTGCCCATGGCAGGGGTGTTAGAATTAGATGATGTTAAGGTCGTTTCTAGCCCTAACTATTCTATGATTCTGTGATTCTATAATCGTAACAAAAAGGCATCTGGTGCTGCAACTGGTCAGAGTGTGACTGGCTGACAAATACTTTTCTTTGCTCTTGTACTCACTGAGATCTCCAATAGTTCCTTGCTGCACTGTTCTTAAACAAAATATTCTTCTTCATATCCAGTCCCACATCGTATAGTATCCTGCTTCTCACTCATCACCTGATTTATATTGTCTGCTCCATAATCATGGTAGTTTGAAGTCATTGGCCCAAATTCTATATGGATTTATGGCTGGACCTTGCAAGACCTTTGCAAATTTTTTTCTGACTTGGATGATCTTCTACTAATAAAAGTGAGCCTGTCATCTGGGTGCTTGTAGGCCGATAGAATTTCAAAGGTCTGCTTCCTGGCTTCTCGTTATCACTTCACTGGTGGAGTTTAAGTTCTTCTCTGGAAAAAATTCTCTATCCCAAAAAACTTCCGTATTTTGCAGGAAAAAAAGTGTACTTGAATTTGTGATTATCTTTTCTTTTACCCTATCATTTTTTGCTTACATCTGTTGATTCACATACAGGTTTTAACTAGGGAAGGATTAAATAAACACCTTCCCATTTTTTTATTATGTGGGATGCCCTCGCACTTCTGTAGTGAAAATTAACTTATAAATTATATTGCTTGTTCTTTGAAGACTTTCCATAGGATACACACAGTATTTAGCCAGTGTTTGTAGGACTGTTTTAAGAAAATGAAAAAAGTTAAATCTGTTATCAGTAGGTTTGTATTTGCTAAGGAGTCTGCATATCTGTTTCAAAAGGAAAAGTTAAATGTCAGTAACTAAAAAAGCTGAAAACCTCTGTGATAAGATAGTGCATCTACTTTTCCACTGACTTCTTCATTCAGGGCAGGAACTGGAGCAGAGGAAGAACATTAAAAATGCTTGTGGCAAAAGGACTTGTGAGAAGGTGTCTTGTAAAGTATTTGGTTTTCTACTTTATTGGTTAATGGTTGAAGTAATTTACTTTCCTTTTCAGTTAAAGATCTGCTGTTGGAAAACTAAGTATTCTGCTTATTCTTGGTGTTGGTGTAGTATAGTCTCAGACTGCCCACCAAGGCCATTTACTGGGTTTATTTAGTCTTTAGCGTTCTTAGTATATTGTATATTGTGGCAGTTAATGCAAAGTATCATGTTGACTGGTTTGTCCTGTAGAAAGCTGCTTTACAGAAAACCTGACTGAAAATAGTGACTTATCTCAGATAGTTCACCAAGTAGGAGCTATTAAAAGCTTTGTTTATATAATGTGGTTAGGTAAAAAGATGTAAAAGTTAGTATCTTTATACTCAGTGCTACCATCCGTCTCTCTTTGTATTAATGCGAAATAAAATTATCTGAAATATAAAAATTCAAATGCAGGCTAAATTTTGAACCAGTGCGACTCACAAAAGCTGAATTAAATCTGAAGAGGCACAACATTTATTTTAAGTGCTAGCTATAGTCTAGTTTAAAAGTAACAGGTACACAGTGCTGTTAGGTACTTATAATTATTTCTGACCTGTAGATACTTGAGAAAGTGCCATAACAGCAGCAAAAGGTATAATTTTGATGATTCAGAGTAATATATTCTGTGCAGTTGATGGCACCCACAAGTCTACTGAAGTAGGTGTTGTCATCTAACATACACAAGGTTGGGCTGTGATATAAGTGAAGGTGTGAAAGAGAATTGTCAAGGTCTGCTTTTCAACAAAACTACCTCTGCAGGCAGTAGTTGCAACACTGCTAGCTGACAGTATAGGATTGTGGACTGGATAACTGTAAAAATGCACAAATGAAAAGTAAGACTGTTAATACCTCTTAAATTCACACATTTTCAACTTCTGACTAGATAACATCTCATCAATGGTATGCGGTAGGAGACTCTGTTTGCCTAGGAAGGAAATAAGACAGAACAAGCTTGAGGCGCATTTGTTAGTACATCTGTCTGCAACAAAATCCCTTTATGGAAAGGACTGGATTATTGTGAAGAAGTGAACAATAATAGTAATAATAATAATGATAATAATAATAAAGAAGCAGTTTCTTTGTAAGTTGGGTGGTGCCTTCAGCTCATTTATTAGTGCTTCCACTACAGAAGACTAGTAATTTATTGATGCAGATGGCTATGTAAAGTGCATGCAATTTGTGAGGGGGCTTGACCCTTGACTGATGGGCCATATGTTGCAAAGCCCCAGAGGCATCCTTTGACTGAGTTCTCTTCCTCTCCCTGTCTCTGCACCTATGGTCCTTGTTCAATCACCACATATTGAACTATAGACTTACTAACTCTCCCAATAAATCTCCAACTAATGGCTCATGAAGGCTATAACTTAACCCTTTACATGCAAAAGAGCACAGAATTTTGCATTGAATTTTTCACACTCATTGAAATAAATATTGCCTGATTTAGCTAGTCTCCAAGGAGCAAGATGGTCATAAAATACGACCACCTGCAAGCTTGTCATTGTCTGTATATACCAAATTTACTTGGAGCATCTCAAACTTTATTGTGTATGTGATGTTATTGAGAGCTGTGCCCTAAATGCACACTTTGGTTGTAAATTACAGTTGAGTTCTAAAATAGCACTAGTGAAATGCAGTGGAGTACCTAGTTTTTCTAATTTACTGTCTTATCTTGTCTGCTACTCTATATTCTAATAGGTTTAATAGCAAGTTCTTCATGACATAGGCATATCTTCACTTGTGTAGAGATTTGACAGGCAGTTATCCCAATAGATTATCTTTCCATAATCTATTTAAATATATCAACGTTCTTATCTCATGCAAACCTTTAAGAGCAGTTAACGAATTCATGTGTGGTAAACTTACAGCTGCAGTTTATTTCATACGCTCTTGTTATGCTGCAAGTCACTTCTCAGCTGGGCTGGCAAGTGGGGTTCTGCATTGTTTTCTGCAGTAGAAGCTGTAGGCTGCTATACAACAAAGCAGCCCTGTATTGAAGTTGGTTTTGACGCTGTTAAGCTATTTTTATATAAGAAACTACACAAAGCAAGACACAGTGGTGGTCTGTATAAGATTAGTACTGATACAGCTCACTTTAATATTAACACCATACACCTAGCCTATGTTTACACCTAACCTCAGTTTCAGTGAGTTCAAAAAGCAGAGGAAGAAAACCACTCCGAGTAGACAATGGCTGTTACTCTTTCTCTGCGAAGTGGCACCAGTTGACAGTTTTTATCTGGGTGGAAGTCAGTGGGAGTTTTAGCATTAACTGCAAGCTAATGATTTAGCCTAGAAAGAACTAACGTGACTGCAGGTAAAGGGACATTGGTAAAGCCTTGTGTAGAAAAAGCTTCACACATGAAGCTACTAATTGTCTTTATTCTGGCAAAACTCTGATTAATGGTGGGGGATTACATGAATGAGCACTGTGGCAGTGCTCAGTTAAGGTTTTATATATTGTTAGACTTAGAAAAGGTATGAAAACTTTAATTCACTTAGGTAGTTACTGTTTTATAGTTTCAATTCTGTGTATAGGTAATGCTTTTCTTCTGTGCATGAGTCTTTGGAAGTAGAAAATGGGAAAAAATCAGAGCTATTTGGACTTCTTCAGTGAATGTGAACTAGTTATTATGGTATGAAAAAAAGTAAGCTTATGGATTGCTGATGTAAATGAGTAAACTCATAACTTAAAACTGCTTCATTAGCAGTTTGTAGTCAGAGAGGTTATTTCAGCACAAGTCATGTGCATTAATCATGTATGGTTTTGTTTTCAGTCATCTATTTTAAGGCCCGCAGGTTCGGTGGATTTATGAATAGGGATCCTTTTTCTGTACTCAAGGCTCAGCACCATTGTTCTGTTACAAGTCTTCAGGCTTGAAGTATTCCATGTAACCAGAAGCCACTGATAAGTGTTCCCTCCTGAGGTTATTCCACAATTTAAAGTGATGATATTAAAAACATAATGGCAGTGGGATTTATAAGGGTGGAGGTCTTTACTGTTGCCTAAAATACCAGAAGCAGTTGCAAGCGTCAGTTTTCAAGTTTCCTGCATACATCAGTCGCCATGGAAGAGCTGTATGTAGATTTCAGTATATGTTCTGAATGATTTAGGATAGCCTATAATTCAGTGCACTTTTTTTATAGCTTCTGTCAGAATTTGATCTGTATTTTGACTTCAGTATCCCAGGTGTGATTGTATACTGCACCCAGTTATATTTCTGTTGTGACCACCTTTTTCCAGATTGAGTAGGTTTTATTTCCTTAGTGTAGTCACTGAGTTCCATTCAAAATTCGCAAGCAGAGTAGAACAATATAAGGAATTTATCTCATGTTTTCCAGCTAATGTAGGAAAGTATGCATTGTGCAGATAGATCATCATTGCTCACACATCAGTGTGAATCACACATAGTCACGCATTACTGTAGTGCTTCTGAAAAACGTTAATGTCAACAAGAAGTCTGGAACCAGCTAATGTGAAATATTAGAAGGCAGAGAAAGACATTTGTTTCTGTGGCTCATAAAAGAAGTTATAGAAAGCTGCCTGGAAGAAATAGTGAGCAGGCACGCTGCTGAAAGTCATTACCCTCTTGAGTTCCCGGTGTCAATTTGTCTATTAGCACTGCCCTATTCCATGTAGTGAAATGCACTGTAGTTGATGAGTTTGGGTTTTTGGGAGGCAATAACATCATCTTTTCTGTCATCCATATTTCTATCAACAGCTATTTGGTTTTCTGAGCCTTGGGTTGAGCATTAGACATATTGGTTGAAAATTAGTGTGGGTTTACTAATTTTTTTTAATTTTGGAAGTTTTATTTAGAAAAGGTACTTTTATTGAATGCTCTTCCCAGGTGAATGGAAATGAAGAGAACAAAAAAGATGAAAATAATTCCAGTTCGAAGTGGTGTTACTGCTCAGCTTGTTAAGGGTTAGGTGTTTTGTGCATCATCTGAATTCGTAAACACCAGTGGTTTGGACTACAGTCTGAAATTATGTTGCTTGTACTGATATGATGGAGATTAAAAAAAGTGTATGAAGTTGCCACCAGAGTGGGCACTGGACATTGTCATGGTTTAAGCCTCTCAAACTCATGCAGTTTTGCTCTCTCACTCCCCTCTCATTCTGAATTCTCTTCCACCTTAAGATACAGTATGCTCTATAATCCTGAGCAATTTGCTGCTTATGGGCATTCCTGAGCTTTTCATTTGAAATAGTTTTATTTTCTTACTTTGTTAAAGCCTATTACTTGCCTCCCATTTCTTAACCAGGCATATAGGTGAACAAAAAATGCACAGATAACTCCAGCGTAATAAAACGTAGGTCTAGAAATTAAGCTTATTGCGAGGAATATCTTGAAACATGGTAAAGTCGATGCGAGTAAGATTTGTTGTTACCTTGTAGAATAAAGCATCACTTACTTAAGTGATGTGTTTTGTTGGACTTTTATGTCTTTGGAAAAGGCAAGGAGAATAGGTCAAATTGCTCTGTCCTTTAGCTTGAACTACTTTTACAAGCAGATCAGCCGAACAATAGGAAAACACCAAAATGCCTCTGCCAAATAAGAGAATTGTCAGTTATGCCATTTTATATTTAGAGTAATTTCACTGATGCCACTGGAATTGTGTTGTCCAACTCCTGATGCAGCTATCATCATATTTTATGAGTTATAAGAGAAAAGCACCTTGTGAACAAATTTTGGAGCTGTAGAAAATAGCCGTAAAAGTGGTACACCAAGAATAACAGAAAGATCTCAGTCTTGCAGAACTATGATTTATTATTCTTCTTCAGCTCCCATTATAGTTTACTCACAGCAAGCTTTTATCCTGAAGAAATAGTAATTGAATTGGTGTTGAAGAGAAAGTTGACACACATAAATAATAAAAGGGACAGCTTATATCTGTATATATTTCAGATGCATTTTCATTGTGACCAAAGTCTCTAAAGACACAAATAGTAAATTTCAGCTACTTCCTTTAAGATTAATTTATTATGCCATAATCTTTGTTTATGATACAGGCAGGATAGCTAAGTAATACCAAATAAATCAGAGTCTTTTACCATTATAACCTAGAGCACTTTATTGTATTGTATTTTCTCTCTCTCCATGAAATTTTAGGTGCACAATTCTGTACTCTTGAGATACATGAAATGAAAATAAGGCTTCTGTATTGTTAATGAAAGCTAAGCAAACTAAGTTTTTACTTCATTTACTGGAGAGATGGTAAAGATTGTTTGGGGTTATTCTAGCTCTAGTAATGATACCACGTGATTTCTTTCTGAAAAAGTCATCTTCATATACATAGACAAATTACCAGTGTCATCACCTGTGTTTTGTCTTTGCTGACTCATGAGCTATTAAGTGCACTTAATGGGGTTCAATGTCAGGAAGACAGCAATATGAGCACTGCTAGGACATTAGCTTATGTGTTGTGCTTGAGGTTTTTTTGTTAATCCTTTTGAATATAGGCTTTATTTTTATTTGGTACACACAGGCTGATCCTGCTTGCCATTTATTTCAAGAAGAATATGACTGAAACCCATAGTCATCCCTTTCTCTGATTTCAGTTACCTTTTTGCTGATTAGTGCAGAGGTTTTAAACTACAATTTTATTTACAACACTCAGAGTAGTCTCACTGGAATAAGGGAAGCTTGAGGGGACTGGGCAGGCTCTACAGGGTTGTAATTTGGTGCTGCATATGCTTTAACCTGACATACAGCCAGCTTTTTGGTTAAAATACTGAAAGCACATAAACCATCTACTGCTATACTCATCAATACTGTGATGCCTGTCACGGACTAAATTAGAAGAAAGATGTTTTTCTTCATGGTTAAGTCAGCTCCCAGTATATTTTTCTTGGGTGAAATATAAAAGAAAGTTCCTATAAGTGTTTCTGTGCCAGTTTCAAAACAGAGCCTTATCCCTAGATAGAAATTAATGTATCAGGCATTACACAGAAGAGTATTTATAAGCAGCAGCTGAAGAATTAAGGGAGCAGCAGAGTTGTGTAAAGCAAACAAAGGTACGCTGTATGATGAAATCAACACTTCATGTGCTATTCTTATGCAGTTTGCTGCAGGAATCCACCCATTATCTTCCCATTTTGTGTGTTGGTCTGATTTTAGTGTTCCCATGAAAAGCTGATGACTTTAATAAATTGTGGAAACCAATGAAATAGGAAGGCAGAATAGAGAATTCATTACCTATATGTCAACACCAGTTTCATGGATGTGTGTGGTTTCTGTATCAGGTAGTGGAAGCTCAGGAATACAGGATAATGTTATAGCAAAAGTGTTGTTTTCCCCATTATTTTCTCAGTACAGTTTTTCGTTGTTTCTTCATAGAATGAATATATTCATGCGGTCTTCTGCCCAAGTTTGGGGGGACTTTTTTTACCTTCTGAATGCTTTTATTAGGTAATGTAATGCAATGCTGAAATATTATTTTCTGTGACATTGCTTAGTCTAGTTCTAGGCTTTACTTCTTTATTTTTTTCTCTTTTAGTGAGTTCATACATTTACCTGCAGCGAGCATTTAATTTTAAGCATTACATGGTTAATAACAACAGTGATATAGCAAAATGAGCAGGTGACTATGATTCCACTCTGAGTGAAAATGTTCCATTTCTGCAAATTGTTCTACACTATAAACTATCATCTGAATACTTTCAAATAACTTTCTAGGCTGGGGAGAGAAAAGAAGGACAACTGTCAAGGTATTACTGATTTTTCTTCAGAGGAACGAAGTCTTATGATAACAAGGAAACAGGATACATTGTCTTTTCTAAGGTGTTGAAATGATGAAAGGAAAAGTAGGAAAACTGTTGAATGTTCCTGTTGGGTTGCTATCCAAATCATCTATGCTCTGGGGAGAGACGCGAAGGTTTCAGTTGTGGTTTTGCAATTATTTTTATTTTGCTGTGTTTTCAAGACCTCAAAAGAGTGACCTGTAAAACCATTTAAAGTCATAGCTAGAGGCAACTTACAACCTCATGATAAAATGAAACAGAACATTCCCTCGCTGGCGATATTTGCCTGATGGCTTGGCTAGTAGAAGAAGGGGCTGTTCTAGATATCATGCTTTAAGTGACCTTGAGAAAGCAATTAAAGTTATGGCATAAGGTGCTGAAATAGTGTTGATTTTGTGTTGTGCTCTCTCTTGAAATAAACAAAAAGTGTGTGTTTCCAGATTTTATATAAATTCCTTTTCTATCTACAGGTAAACTGAGGCACGGAGAAATTCACCTGCCTTTTTTTCAGGGGGGTAAAAAACCCTCAAAAATTAATTACGAATAGAGAATCTCAATTCTCTGCCTTCTCTATGCAAGCAGTAGGCAGGCTGCATGTAATGAAAGATGAAAGCTTTATTAATCCATGAGTTAAGAATGGCCATGCAGTTTATGTGTACTAAAGTGATTCAAATAAGTTGTTTCACTGATGACATTTTGCTTGCTGCATGTAAAACAATCCTTTTAAGTTCACTAAAAAGAGAAAGTTCCAAGATTCTCATTCATCAGTTTCTAAGTCTGTTTGCTTACCTAAGCACATATCCAAAGCCAGTTAGTTTTGAGATTACATTGGAAATCTCAAAAGAATAAACTTCTCTCTAGGCATTTTTCGTTTACATTCAAAATGAGCCTACTATCGTGATGCTTAGAATCACTCTCCTCTCCATGTCTCAAATGGGTTCTATGTGGGAGTTGTTGAGAAGTTAAAAGAGGATTTTATAATTACTATGTTAGTGTAGTCCTAAAAGTAAAGCCTTTAGCCTGGCTGAACTCATTTGTATCTAAATGGGCTCTGAAAAGGAGATTCTGTCTTATTTTTGTGCTGAAAAAAAATTATTTGCATTCAAGATAATCTGTAGGGAACAGGATATTATTTTTGTATTTATATTAATGCAGTGCAAATGGTCTTACTAACCAATGGGATTACTAGTGAAAGCAAACCATTGGCCTTCCTTAGTAAAGAAGATACTTTGCAAAGAGTACTCAGCCAGAAAACAACTTCTGCCAAATTGTCCCTCAAAACTTGAGTAGCTTAGTCTCATCTTATTTATAGCTGAAGGGGTGCTTCCTGAACATGGTGCTCAAGTGTCTGTTGGTGTTGTAAGCACCTGAACTGCCACTTGTCATTTAAAACCTCATAATTAGCCAGAGTGTAGATTATGTGAATGTTTCATTCTTGGAAGTCTGTTACTCTTCTAACTCAGTAATCTTTGGTGAACAAAGAAAACAATAGGACTATGCCTAAAATTGTACTGAACTAGTGGAAATGAGATACACTGTAGCATCTCGGAAGCTAAAACAGCTTGAGAGAGGAAAAAGGTGGTGAGAAGTGACCACTCTATATGGTGTTTCAGCTGAGAAAGCAGAATCACAAACGGCAATTGATTCACTAACCATGACAGCATCAATCCATTCAAAAGGCTTGTAAAGGATCCAGTTGCAGGTCTAGATCAAAGGAGCTAAATTAAAGCAGGCTTCCTGGAAAGGAGTGAAAGAGTGAAATAGCATTAGGGAAGGTAGGAGGGCATCTAAGAGCAACATCGATTCTGAATTTTTCATCAGTCACGTGAATTTAAAATCATATTACATACCTTTTGTGGCATTGTAATCTGCATATTCCATTATGTCTCTCTTCCCAAATTACAACATTCTTTTGCTGAATGTGCTGTTTAATAACAGGTTCCAAGTGCTATGCACCCAATTTATCATTTATTCTCTGAAAATTGCAAGTAGTGACTTATTCTAAGCAGAGCAGCTTACAGTGGTTGCTCTTCAGTAATGATACTGCCCAATTACACCAAATATATCACCTGCTATCCTAAGAAAAGAGAAATATCATAATATCATGAATGTCAATTATGTCATAACACTTGGTAAATGGCAAATTTTTAATGGGAGCCACATTATGCCTTAATGTGAGCCAATTTTACAGTGCGTATAACTGTAAAATCCTTTCCCTCTTTCCAAATAAATTATCTCTTCTTTTTCATGAGAACCAATGTGATAATAGCGCTTTCAGTAAAGATGGCAAAAGTGTAATTTCATGCAAAGTAAATGTATGTCTTAAGATTCTTTGAGAAGATATGTTATTTCCTCCCTGAAAATATTTTAATTGATTTATTTTGGAGTCAGTAATTTCTTTTAAAGCATCTGTCTTTATTTACCCAGACTTCAGCATATGCGTATTGCAAAGTGTTTATGATAGATAAAAACATTTTGTGCTAAGCTAGGCAAACTATGCAAACTGATAAACTATACAGCCATTTTATGAATAATGTAAACTTAAGCTATATCATTGTTTTACTCACCTTATTGATTTAACTGATTAAATTTAATGTTTGAGATGATGTTGTCAAGTCCATAGAATGAGAAAATGTTTTGGACTTCCTTAAAATGTAGTAAGGAGTAACTGGTAAGTCTTCTCACCTTGTTAAGTTGCAAGACTTCTGTGGAGAACAGTGAAGCTTTCAATTTTGTGAATAATCACCAGTGCTTAAAAGCAATTTAATAGTGGTTGGTGTGACAGTTCTGATAGGAAGCCGGGGCAATAGAGAGATCATGGGTAAGTTGAGGATGAATCAGGCAGTGTGTTTCATGACCTCTGAGAAGATGAATTGTTAGGGTGAAGGATGTAGTAACTGAAGTCCAGTACTGGAATTAAATAGATGTTTTGGGAAAGAAAATAAAACACCTACATTTTGTTGCTCATGAAAATGTTTCTGCATTTGTGATTGAGCATTCTCTTTTGGGACTTCTAGGAAGAAATTCACCTTTTTTGGGGTCTGGTGGATTATTTTTGGGGGGTATATGCTGCTGCAGGCATATATGCTGCAGACATATAATAAGATCCTAATCCTGAATGTACCAGCATACAAAGTAAACAGTCAGTATCCATGACAAATAGCAAAAATATTTCCAACACAGTGGAACTTCATTGTGTTGTATAATAGAAATAACACTGAATGCAAAAAGGTTAAGTTTAGCTTTCGTCCATTTTTGGCATCTCATCAAGCGTTTTGTTCTCAAAGATACAAAAATATAACAAAATTCTTTTTACTCTAACTTCTAGCTAGGTGGCACCAAGTAAAGCGGCCAGTTCTGCCCAGGTCTAGCAAATTACATCCTTATGTTGGACTGTTTAAAGAGTATGTATAACACCCAAAGATCAAACCACAGATTTTACTTCTATGCAGATAAACTTCTGAAGTATGAATTTCAACATACACCAAAAAAAAAAAAAAAAAAAAAGCTTGGAAATGCTTCTTCATCTTATTTTTGAAGAAATGGAAGTTTAATTCTTTGTCTTGTTTTGAGTTTTACCATACAGCGCAAATATTGTTCTGAAATTTCACAATCATTAAATGCTTTATTTCATATTGTTTGAAACCCATATGTATAAAACCCTGCAATATTGGTCAAATGTTGCAAAAATTAATTGCATCATTTTCCAGATAGTTTGTGATTTCCTTATTTGTTTGATATAGCAATTTTTACATATACTTGCTCTTCATAGTGTGTCATAGAAAATCTTCTGCAATTGCTCAGTAAAGAAAAATATGGATAGCTTAATAAGCCAAGGCACTCAATAAAGCCCCATAGTTGAAAAAAAGGAGGTAAAATTGGATGAGAAAAACAAACCCATCCACACAGCTATGAGGCTGATAAAAATTGAGTTAGGTTCTTTTGGACTACTTGGAGTGCTCCAAGAGTCTTCAGAGAAGCACTGTTTCTGGTTTGGGTATTTTCAGAAATACCGAGAAGTGTTGTTTGTTGAGTTGTGTGATGAGTTAATAGAAGTAGGTTTTGTGTCCAGATGTGTTATAGTCTAATTTTTTGCAGTAGTACCAGTCAGCAATGCCACTTTGTGTATTATATATTTGAAAACTTGTTCTACTGTTGTGAACTTGACTGAAATCAGAAGGGTCAGGATTTTGCCATGAGAGTAACCTCAAGGATAGCTGAAGACAAAAGGATTTGAAAAGTAAAAAAAGAAAGTTTCAGTGGAGTGTGATATTATTCCTGAACTGTAAACCAAACCAAATAATCATATAAGAAGTTTAATATACAATAATATTGGGTTGGTAAAGGCGATGATGCTAAATCAGGAAGCAGATGTCCTCCAGTTGATACATACTAAAAGTATGTAAACTCTTCTTTTTTCTACTTTCAAATTTTTCGTCGTTACTGTTTACCTGTCTTAAAAGAATTTGAATCCAAACTGGATATGCATGATGAAGTTTATAAACAAGATAATTAATATGCTCAATCACTATATGTAACCAGATTTAATAGTCAGTACACCGTGTTCTTACAAGCCATATATATAGAGTGAATTGTAGCACTTGGCTCTGTTCTCTGATTGAGCCATGGCACATATGCCAACATTTCTTGTAAATCAAGATGCAGTATGATTAAACTGCTTGACTCAAACATTCTGATACTGATAAAACTGATACTTGATTCTTGCCTAAGTTGTAAATTGGCTATCACAAGCATGAGAAAGAGATTACTATGACTGTGCTACAGATCGACACTGGGGTTCAGTTTCATAGATTTAATGTTCTATTTGGATAAAAATACAGGTTTCTAGACTGTAAAATTCCCCTGGCTTTTGTTGCCCCTTTCTCACTGTTTGGATGTAGGCTTTGAGCCTGGTAAAAGGTGAATGTTGTATTACAGGAAAGGACTGTAAAATGTTAAAAGTATGTATTAAACCCAACTGCTTTAAACTTCCTTAAATATCTATAAATTTAACTAAAATTGCATTTGGGGTTCAGTATCAGTATCATTATGTGGAAGTACTGTCTTTTAAACCTTAGTCTGCAGTCATCTTCGTTGTCTTCATCAATCCCATTTTCCCTTATCATTAATTTTCTTCTTTGAGCCTTTGATGGTGGGGATGGATGTTACTTCCTGCCCTTGAGCAAACAGGTTGGTTTCACACAGAGATGTAGCCCTTTGAGGTATGCTTGCGATCCAGTGAGACTTTTCTGAGTTCCCTTAGTTCAGAAATAGTCATTTTCTGCCCATAAAATTCTTAATATAAAGGTATTAGGGAATCCTTTGTTGTCTTATATCCTATGCACTCCTATCTGCATGTGAGCACATTACACAGGAGCTGTATTACCAGAGGAAAAGTTCAGGTTTTGACTGCTGTCTTCCCTTGTTGGTGTCCTCATGTACTTGAACATAGAAAAGTTTGAATGAACGAAGGAACCTTGAGAGGCCAGTAAAAGTCAAGGGCATGGAGTATGATTGATTTTTATGATCTCCACCGTGGCAGGAGTCCTGAGTCTTGCTGCAACTAGTGGTCCTGCAGCAGCCCCAGTTTCCATCTAGACAGGAATGTTTACTGACAAGGGCTTAAATGTAGTGAGGAGCCTGGATTTTGTAGGTAAACTGCAGATACTAGTTTGGGTCAGTTGCAGTTTAATCCAATATATGGAGCCACTGAAGCAACAGACGTTACTGGTGAACTTTAAGTGCCTTACTACATATTTGACTGAAGGTATAACAGTTTTATTCCCACAGTTAACTGTGAAAGGAGCTCAAAAAAGAACTACAAAATAAGCTTCTAATATACCTGGGCATGTGTAAACAGAGTAACACGTTCTGCTTAGGGATTCCTGCACGCAAGATAGTCTGATGTGGGTGTTCAGACATGACTGCCAGTCGTGTCTTGATGCAGTGGTTAAACCTGGGTCAGGAAGAGCATGGCCATTCTCAAATTAGTTTGTAGACTCATTTCGTAGCACTGTCTTATCAAAATGAGATGCTGTTTCAGGTTTTCATTCATGAATGTGTAACAGAGGATGACAGAATATTCCAAGCCCTCTCACAGAGCAAAGAATATCACATTTGAGAATATGTTCACTTATTTAAATGCCCTGTGTTGGTCATTTTTATTACACTGACTTGGATCGAGGATATGTTTAGACAGTGTAATATTTTGCATGAAAGTCCTGTTCTGTTATCCAGTCATAGTTGAAAAAACAGCAGAGATTAGGGAGAACACAAGAACCAAAAGACTAAGGCAATGAAAGAATATTTTAAAGCGTACTGGCATTATGAGGGAACCATGAACAGCAGGTTTATTCTTTGTAATTTAGACACTTAAAGTCAGTCTGTCTAAAATTACAACTGTAATACTATGGAGCATGTTCCCATTTGCTTGCTTTCCATGAGACCACCCAGGGATTTACAGTTATTTTGAAAGAAGAGTTGCTGTGGAATTGATAGTGGGAGGAATGCAGGGATGTTATTCTTTTCATCCCTTTCACCCTTCCCCTATCCACCATCAAATCAAAGACAATAGTTTCACTGTGGACTACTCATTGAACTGTCTTACATCTGCACAAAGCAAAAATGCAAGCATTTGGCAGCTTCTAATGTCTTTCAGTTATTCCTGTCCCCTCCTTTGAGTTATAAAATTTACTTTTAGTTGTGATGAGGTACTCCAGCATATATTTAAAAAACCCCAAACCTGCAAATCAAGTACTGTCAGGTTGAACATGTAGAATTACACAATATACGCAGGGCCACGAATGTTTCACAGTTTTTGGGATGCTATCTTCTAGGACCATCACTGTACCAGACAGAGCTCTGAACCTGGTCTTCAAGAAATATGTCAGTTGAGCTGCTGGAGAATCGTTATTAGTTGCATAAAGCCTGCAGGAAAGAGGCAGGTCTGATTCCAGCTGGGAGAGGAGTCAAACACATATCCAACAGCTAGCTTATTACAGAACAGTGTGAAACATAAGGCTTATTTCAGGAGCATACTGAGTTTTGTAGTCTTATCTGCTATGTAGTGAGGGTCATAGTTTTTTCCTTATTTGCTCATTAAATTTTTATTTCTGAGCAGCAACATCTAAACTTTAATCTTTTATTTTTTTGAATTGTCATCCTGATAATTGGAAGATGTAGTTGGATTTCATTGAGTAGCTCTGTATTAAAACATATAATGCATTTATTTATTGAAAAAAATATGAAAATGTGTGAAAATATCTGATTGTATGTACTGTTTGGATGGAAAGTTAAGGATGATAAACCCTTTTCACCATTCAACAGTGCGTGAAAGAGCAAGAGAGATTCAAAAACTTCATTAATTGCTGTAATATGACGTTACAAGCCACCTGCACTTCAAAGAATTTACAGTGAAGCAGATGGATTGATGAATATGCTATCAAAGATTTTGAGAATGTTTGTTTTAAAAATAAACTGCTTTCTAAGTCATTGACAATCAAAGCATACAATTTACAAAAAAATTTACTGCTCTTTCTTCCTTGAATCCCTCATACTTTTGAAAACATATTTTTGTCTTTAGGAGCAGGATTCAGAGACTGTGTTTACATAACCAGTGACTGTGGTAGATTTGAAACAGTCTTCATGTCATAAGCAGATTTATAGCCCCTTTTGTTTCATGCATGTCTAGTAACTGAGGGCAGGAGTGGAGTGTTAGTGGCTTTTTAATTTGGCTCAGTGAGTCTGGGTCTCATGTAGGTGCACCATTAGTCCTCTTGACTAAACTGAGTAGTGTAGGAGGATGCTGAATGAGCACAGTGAGCATAATGGCAATTATCCAAAAATCTTAGGTTTTATTCACTTTTTAACAGAAAGGATGGAAATCTGTGCTACAGTAGGTGGCATTAGTACAGCCTTATTCTTCCAAGGGACCAGAAATCAGAAGTCTTGAACTGAAGTAACCTTATTGCAAAGTTGCAGTTGACATACTAAGTCCAGTCTTTTCAATAACAAAATCATTATTATTTGTAAGAAGTGAGGGTGATGTTATTGTTCAGAACTAAATATCAGATATTGGGGACATAGCAGAGGAAAATGGGAATATACTTTCCCTGTTTTGACGCTGAGATTGCTACATGGTTGTTCATGGGTTTTGTTCCTGTTGATTTTAAGTTTTGCTTTTTTTTCTAGCATAGATTGACTTACCAAAAATTCTTTCCATGGTTACGTATAGCTTATATCAGAAACTTGCTGTTAAGTTACTTTTGGACTGACTTTCACTGTAAATTTCACTATCACCTACACCCATTATAAACTAAAAACCTGCTAATTTTTAAGTCCATTTTAGTACCGTGTAATAATGCCTGCTAGATGAGGTCTACTAAGAACTATGAAGTACAGCCTTAGTTCAAAAAAATTATTTCTAATTCTACAGCTTGATTATATGTTGATTGCTTCCAAAAGTCCTTTCCCTGTACAAGTAGAGTGGCTAAATATCTTGACTTCAGTTAAATGAAAGTAGAAGTAAGCCTATTTCCTGTGAAAAATGTCTGAATGTGAAAAATAGTGAAAAATATCTAAATCTTCAGGAAGAATAAAAAAAACAAAAGGGATTTAGGGAAAACCCTAATTATGGTTATTTTTAGTTAAAATATTTTCTGTGCAGATGTTTGGAATGTGAAAATGAAAATTGATCAAAGAGAAAATGGGGGAGAAGGAGCATGAGAAAAACACCACTCAGGTCTTTATTAACGTTTAGTGTGAGATACATTAAGAACATCAGTCAAAGTCTTTTGTTTTCTTTTGATATCAGGTGGTGGTATGATTGTCTAGTTCTCCACTTTGGTAAAGAACATTCACATATTGAAGGATTGACATGTCTTCAAATAGCAGGGTAATTTAGTCTACAGACTGAGTTTCTCGCTTTAAAAAAAAGAGAAAAAATGAGACAAAGATCTGAAGAAGATGAGGAAAATGGAAATACAGCCATGTTGTGTCAGATTTGAATTCTCCAAAGGTTAAAATATCCTTCTGTTGTGGTTTAAGCTCAGTCAGACTTCTTGCCTCTCTCTCACTCCCCCTCCCCCGCCTCCTTTCTCCCCCTGCTCCCAGAAGAATGGGAAGGAGAATGGAAAGATGTAACTCCCATGGGCTGAGATAAGAACAATCTAGTAACTAAGGTATAACACAAACCACTGCTGCTACCACCAGTAATAATAATGATAAGGGAAATAACAAGGGAAGAGAATACAACCACTTGCCACCTGCTGACTGATACCCAGCCCGACCTGAGCAGTGATCTAACCCTTTCAGGTAACTGCCCCCAGTTTATATAGTAGGCATGACATGCTGTGGTATGGAATACCTCTTTGGCTAGTTTTGGTCAGGTGTCCTGTCTCTGCTTCCTCTCAGCTTTCCCTCCTCCCTGGCAGAGCATGAGACTCAGAAAGTCTTTGACCAGAGTAAATGTTACTGAGCAGCAACTAAAAACATTGGTGTTCTCAGCACTGTTCCCAGGCTGAAAGTCAAAAGCACTGCACTGCATCAGCTACTAAGAAGGAGAAAAACAGCGGCTACTGCTGAGCCCAGGACACTTTCCAAGTGGGTTCTTTTGACCTTTGTACTTGGAACTCTATGCATGATAGACTTAAGTATTTACTAAAGTCTTAAGTGATGAGTATTTGAACAATAGTGATTTTTTTCTTACAATAAAAAAGAATAGGAATAACAAAAAAAATATTATACTAAATACTGACAATATATATCAAATACTTAACAATGTAGGAAATGAAAGAAAATGTTCTTTTTTGCTATTGTACATTTTGTCACTCTGGTTGGAAGGGCAGAAGAGATAATGAAATAAGAGGAAAAAACTCACTAGCTTAAAAAGATGCTTAAAAGTAGAAAAATGTACTTAGTTTCATTAGGTTAATTTTTTTCTAAGAAGGGATTTGCACCCTCATTGGAAATGAAAATGAAGGTGTCTGCAAGTCAAAAGGAAAGACTGAAAACCATTCCTTTCATTAAACACAGAATTGCTTGTAAGACATCACTGTTTAGAGGCATCCTTGTCCTTGAGAGACTGTTGGGGCTGGTAGACAGTATAATTACAACAAAGTGTATCTATCCTGGCCAGGTCAGCCTGAGGCATAACTGTATCCTCTGAAGTGATTCCTGTTTTCTTACATGAGCTCTTTAATGCTTTCTAGGATTCTGAGTGGAGTGCTAAGTGTAGTAAAAGATTGCATTTCTACTTTAATGGGAAATATTTTCCATTTTATAATTTACAGCTCTCTTCTATGAGCAACAATTTCTGCTACTGCTTTTCTTTCTTCTCCTAAGGACAAGAAGATAAAATAAGCTTTGGTGAACTATTATTGCCTTTCTGTTATCCATTACTTGTACAAAGCATTTGACACTGTCTCACATGACATCCTTGTCTCTAAGTTGGAGAGACATCAATTTGATAGGTGGATCACTCGCTGGATAAAAAACTGTCTGGGTGGCCGCATGCAAAGAGTTGTGCTCAATGGCTCAATGTCTAGCTGGAGACCAGTAACGAGTGGTGTCCCTCAGGGATGGGTGCTGGGACCAACCTTATTCAACATCTTTGTTAGTGACATGGACAGTGGGATTGAGTGCGCCCTCAGCAAGTTTGCGGATGACACCAAGCTCTGTGGCTCAGTTGATATGTTGGAGGGAAGGAATGCCATCCAGAGGGACCTTGAGATGCTTGTTGAGGTGGGCTGATGCCAAACCTCATGAAGTTTAACCATGCCAAGTGCAAGGTCCTATACCTGGGTAAAAGCAATCCCAAGCACAGCTACAGGCTAGGCAGAGAAGAGATTCAGAGCAGCCCTGCAGAGAAGGACTTGGGGGTGTTGGTTGATG
>JASSUY010034022.1:0-15178 GCA_032466535.1 Forpus xanthops
GTATGGAATACCTCCTTGGTCAGCCCGGGTCAGGTGCCCTGTCTCTCCTTCCACCCGGCTTCTTCCAGGCTTCCCTCCTCCCTGGCAGAGCATGAAACGCGGAAAGTCCCTGGTCAAACCAAAACACTCCAAACTGCAACTATAAACACCGGTGTCATCAGCACTGTTCCCAAGCCGAAAAATCCAAAACACAGTGCTGCACCGGCTACTACTTAAAAGGGAAAAGCGACTGCTGCTCCTGAACCCATGACACATTCCTTTCATCCCTTCCCTCCAGCATGTTGGCCACACCACACAGCTTGGTGTCATCAGTAAACTCACTAAGGTGCACTCAGTCCCTTAGCTAGCACTCCTCACAAGTCTTCATGCAACCAAAATATCAGAGGAGGCAGGAGAAGAGCAAGGTCAGAGGGGTGAACTGAAGGAAGAAGTCATAAATTTGCTTTTGTATTATTTGCACTCAACTCCTACAGTCTCTGAATCACAACTGTGTGCACAAATAACTCACTATCATCTGCAAGAAATCACCACAATTGTAATCATCGTCTTTTTTACTTGGGAATTTTCAGGGTTAAATTCTTAGTGGCATAATATATTTGTACACATCCAAATCATACCTCTATCACGTGGGATATAGTTTTTCTAATCTGTTGAATATTTCTTGAATGTAGCTGGGGAGAAAAATTTAATGCAACAAACCAGATCTGTATCCAACATGGGAGAAGAAAAGTCATCATTGCTTCAGCCTTAAGACTGAATATACCTAATTCAACCACAAATTACTGGGCTGAGCAGAGTTCACAACACAGCCAGGAAGACTAATGCTTCCCTTGCAGGAATTACCATGTTAAACTGGCTGACCTGGGTTACACTGGAGGTCAGGTTAGATTATCACTGGCCCAAATTCTGGTCTTGGAAACCAGTTTTCAGTACCCATCTGGCTGCAATCCCAGTTAAACACCAAGAAAGAAATGCAAGTGCGTGGTTATGGTGTCTTGTTTCTGTGTGCTGCGGCGGAAGAACTCTCATTGCTGTCGGTAAGAAGGTAGCAGACCTTCCTGAAAACTGAAGACAAGGAAAACTTCAAGGGGGCTTTTAAGAGTAAGCACTGGTCAACATGGGGCCCTCCCAGCATTGCCTGTGTATGCCTGCAGGCAGCTCACTCTGCTGAAACAGGGTTCCTAAGTGCCCTAAACTTGTTTAAATACAGAGAAACTCCCCGTGGTATGATGAGTCCCAGAGACGCAAACCATTTGCAATGAACAATGCTGCCTGTTTGCTCCATTCTCTGTCTCTCCCCTGGGCAATTTTATTCCTGCTGGAGAAGCAGTTGCCATCTTGCCTGATGTGACTGTTCAGTATTCTCTCCTGCCATGCCCAGGAGCTGGACTCAGAAGCCCCAGCCGACAACAAGTAGGCTAGGAATGGTCTCTTCCCATGCCATGGATGCCCACAGCCATGCCAGCCCCATGCATATGAAGGCCACAATATGTCAAGAGGTGACAGCTTGCTCCAAACTAAGAAGCACAAATTTATTTCTCAAAGAGGTGTGTGGACCTCCCTCCTCCAGTAGCTCCCCACCTTCCAAAACAGCTAGCAGAGCCTGTTTCCCTGGTGTGTTGGTGCTCATTTACAACTCATGCTTTTACCTAAATCTCCAGCATCCGTTTTTAGCACCTCCCCTGTGAAATGCTCAGGCAGATGGTGCCAACGGGGCTTGAGCTCCGTTCTAAGGTGCTATGAAATCACAGAGTGATTGACTCCCTTTAGAGCAGCTTGCCCATCCCTGATTACGAAACACTTGCCTCCTGCTTGTCCTTTCTCCGCCCCTGGAAGGATGGTGAATTAACCTCAGGGCTGTGACTAATGGCAGGGTGAGTGAGCAAGGAAGCCATTTGCCATCTAAATCAGCTGAATCAGAAGGAGCAGGGAAAAAAATAAAAGCTATGTGAACAAGCACTAATCACTTACAAGCCACAGCATGAACAGCCAGGGATATTAGTGACTCACAGGTGAAATGTGTGACAGCGACCTTGGTGAGCAGTGGGACAGGCTTCACGCCTGGGCAGAAGGAAGGCAGGCTGTGCCAAGTGTGTCCCACGCACATTCCTCTACTCCATGCACTATGAAATTTGGTCAGAAGATAAAGCATGGAAGCAGAAAGAAATTCCTAAGAGGAAAGTGAAACAGAAAAACAAAACAGCATGGTAATTTCTTACTTACAAAGAGCGGTATTTCCATGTGCGGGCTTGCTCCACCTGCAATTTTGCATGTGTACAGTGATTGCTGATATCTTACCAGATACCTCTAGTAAGAAGCTTGATCTTTCTCAGGAAAATCCCTTCCTTGTTAATTTATTATTTGATATATATGAAAAGCAGCATAGAACATAGCCTCAATCCTTAGAGACTCATGCCTTCAGGGCTGCAGATAAAGGAAAGAGTACTCAGGGATGAACTAGAGAGAGATTGAAGCTAACAGCTGAGCACCCTGGTTCCAGAGCAGTCCTTGGTGTTATTTTTTGCTCTGTAGTAGCATTAGTAGGTTCAGCTGTGAGTAGAACTGTAACTACACACAGCAGGTGTCCACTGGCAAGCATCCATCAGCAGTGTGGCCCTGCTGCTGGATAAACACATGAAAATCCAGCTTAGGAATTTTCAGAGAAGAGTAATGGGGGCCAGGTCCTTTGGTGCCGCTGAGTTGGGTAAATCCCTCTATGAGTCCCTTCCTCTGGGCACTTTGCAGCCAGAGGGCATTTCTGAAGGAGCACTGTTCATACAAGGGCTCATACACTCCAGACCTCACTTTGATAAGGCATCCGTGCATAATGGTTAAATAGTTAAAAATAAAGCACTCCATAATGAGGAAACTATAATATGTAAGCAGCTACCATACAGCCTGCCATGCACGCTGTGCGATTCAGTTGCTGGGACAAGGCAAGCTCTCCCAGTGGTATTTCAGTCAGCTGCACCAACATGTAGGTACCCGCCAGGACATCAACACCACACCCAGCCCTGGGGTGCTTGGTGGCCTGTGAAAATGGAGCAAAGAACTTGCGGATGAAGCAGAGAGCCAAACTGATATTACAAAAGACGCCAGACCTGCAAGCAAACCTGAAATAACGCAGCAGCATTGCAAACAGCGACCCAGAATCCCCCAGCCAAATTGCTCACTGGGTGGTGATGTAGCCAAAAGGCATTGCAAGAGTCTGCTCTTAACCAGCTCCTGCAGGGGAGGCAGAGCCCCTACCCCAGGGTTTGAGAGCATGCAGCCCTTCTGCTAGTGCCAGCACATGTGATGAGCTTTACATGCAGCGAGCTGTGATTGCAACACAATGACTTGCAGTGTATTAAAATTAAGCGAGTAGGTTAAAGTATTTTCTGAATCAGGTCCTAACATGACACAAGATGCAAAGTCAGTCTAGTAGAGGAAGCAAAGAGGGTAGAGGAGAAAGGGAGCAGATGTCAGCATGTGCTGCAAAATAAACCCACAGTCCTCCTGACTTGATGATTACCAATCTGGGTTTTTTTCAGACATATCAGATAAAGGAGGTAAATGCCAGAAGCCCAGGAATACCAAGAGCCCACCACAGGCCCACAGGATGACCAGTCTGCTGTCTGGTTCTTATGCATCTGCAACCTCTTTCTCACTTCAGCGTGTGGTGTGCAGTAATATCTCATGGTGGCAGGGCCCTGTGGGCTTTGTGTTGTGTTGGTACAGCACAACCTGTAAGCTTGTGTATGTGCTTCTGTCTTGCTGGCAGAGACTGCAAAGGCAAGCACAGGGTGCCTGCAGCCCCCTGCTCCCCATCTTGCTGCCCGCCTGTAAATTTTTCCAGTGGCTCAGCACATCTTCTGCTGCTTATCCTGCTGACCTCTGTGCACAAATACAGCTTCTGTGTTTTGCAGTAAAGCAAACGCTCGCACAGATCTGATAGGTAGCTCTCCAGTTCCTGGAGCAACTTTGGGCGCTAACATAGTGCTAAACAGCCTTGAGCATGCCCTGTGCAAGCGAGTAACTGGCCACAGGGGGGCTTTTTTGTGGATGTGTGAGTTTTAGTCGACCCTAAATGCAGATCATTTCATGCAGATGCCCCGGAGGGGTTGTAGCAGATGTGCAGTGGCCCTTCACAGCCCCTTTCGTTATGTGTTAATGAGTTACCATGACCCTGGTTTCCAGGTCTCTGTTCAATTCACACCAATGCCACTCAGGCAGCATAATTTGTAGACCTCCAGCAACAGCAATGGCACCTGAAGAAGATGGCCCTTTCTCTACCACAAATACATGTTTGTTTTTATAGCCCAGAGATCAAGCCTTCTTCCTTCCTAGTACAAAGATGAAAAGTACTCACTGTCTTCTTTTTCCCACTCTTGCCCCTCCCCTCTCCACCATCAACCTGGGGAAATACGAGCTGGTCATCTTGCCTTGGTGCCTGGCAAGATCATGGAGCAGATCCTCCTAGAAACTATGCTAAGGCACATGGAAAATAGGAAGTGACTGGCAACAGCCAACGTGGCTTCACTAATGGAAAATCATGCCTGACAAATTTGGTGGCTTTCTATAATGAGGTTAAAGTATCAATTGGTAAGGGAAGAGTGGCTGGCATCAACTACCTAGACTTTTGCAAAGCATTTGATACTGTCCCACACAACATCCTTGTCTTTGAACTGGAGAGGCATGGATTTGATGGATGAACCAAGCAGTGAATAAGTAATTGGCTGGCTGGTAACATTCAAAGAGCTGCAGTCAGTGGCTTGATGTCCAAATGGAGACCAGTGATGAGTGGTGTCCCTCAGGTGTTGGGACTGTCACTGTTCAACACCTTTGTCAGTGACATGGACAGTGGGATTGAGTGCACTCTCAGCAAGTTTGCTGATGACACCGAGCAGTGTAGTTCGGTTGATGTGTTGGAGGGAAGGAATGTGTCGTGGTTTAAGCCCCTCACGCAGTTTGTTCATTCACTCCTCCCTCTTTCTGTCTTCAGTCTCAGGGAGATGGGGAGGAGGATCAAAAGAATGAAGCTCCACAGGTTGAGATAAGAACAGTTTAGTAACTAAGGTATAACACAAATCACTGCTGCTACCACCAATAATAATAATAATAATAATAGAAATACAAGGGAAAAGAATACAATCATTTACCACCTATACCCAGCCTCACCAAGCAGTGCACCCCCACCCTTCCGGGTCTCTGCTCTCCGTTTTTACATCCTGGGCATGACGTGTTGTGCTATGGGATACCTCTTTGGTCAGTTTGGGTCAGGTGTCCTGTCTCTGCTTCCTCCCGGCTTCCCTTCCTCCCTGGCAGAGTATGAGACTCAGAAAGTCCTTGGTCAGACCAAAACATTACCAAGCAGTAACTGAAAACACTGGTGTTATCAGCCCAGTTCCCAGGCCCAAAATCAAAACCACAGCACTGCACCAGCTACCAAGAAGGAGAAAAACAACTGCCACTGCTGAACCCATGACAGAATGCCATCCAGAAGGACCTTGACACGCTTGAGAAGTGGCCAATGCCAACCTCATGAAGTTCAACCAAGCCAAGTACAAGGTCCTGCATTGGGTCAGGGAAATCTCAAGCTCAAATACAGGCCTGGTCCCAAACTTAACTGCACAAACAAGATGGGGAGAGAGAGCCTGGCCAACACCTGCTGCCACCCTGCTGTGTCTGGCAGATACTGGAGAGGTCTGGGAGGAGGAGAGACACCATATCGCTCAGCACCCTTTCCACGATGAAATGGGATTGCAAGATCCTACGTCAGATGAAACTGTTGCTAATGTAAGCTGTATCTGGGGCTGCCATAATGAAAACTGCACTGAACACCGAGCTTCTGGTGCCACCGAAGCACTCTTTCTTCCCCAAACTTCCTGGGAAGTGTTTTGAACTTTATTTTTAAAAGTGCAATTAATCACAGAGCAGAGCTTGAAATCAGTCCAAGTGCAATAAAAGCTCCCAAGCAGAGCCTGCTCAGCCCAGCAAGCATTGTTTGCCAAGGCCTGACTTCAGGCATCAGGAAACTTCCAGATGTGTTAACTTTGCAGCTCCTGGCTCCTGCAGGAGTCTTAACTGCTACCATCTGTACTGGGGAAAGGCTTTGGAAAAGCAGCCCTCCCTCTCCCTCTGCTTTCTTTCCTCTGAGTACCAAGAGTTATTACCCCACAGCTTCTGCAGTTTCTGCTGGATTCACCCTCATCGACTAAAGACTGTACCCTGCAAAAATGTCATCATTTTATGCTTCCAACCTTTGTCAGGGAGCGTCTTGGTGGACCCCCTGCATTGGTCAAAGGACAGGCCCCCTCCATCTGCTCCTGTCCTGCATGTGGTTTACAATACACTACAGGAAGGCATTTTCTCACGCTATTAAGTTTTCACTAGATGTGGAGGGGGATCAGGAATGCCTCGAATGGTGTAAAAAAACCCTGCTCGGTTTGGTTATTAGGATCTAGCGGCAGCAGCAGGCAAAATTACAGCCTCCATGAAATGTAAGTCTGCTGCTCTGCCACAGGCAAGGGGTACACACTGTGCCCCTTCCACATACATTTGGACACATCCTGAGCCAGCCACAGAGCCTCTTCAGTTAATCATCAGACCGTTAATCACAGAAGTAATGTGTACCTGTGCAAGGTCCCTTGTTTGTGCCCAGAGCCTGTGCGTGAGGCAGCTTTGGGGCTGGAAGCCTCCAGAATGGTATTTCCAGGTTAGTTGCTGCTCTGGGGAAGTTCTTCCCTCAGTCTGCCTTTTTTTTTTTTCCCCAAGAAGAGGTTGCTGTTTGCTTCATGTTTGTCACCATTTTCTCTTTCCCAAAGTAACAACTTTAAGCAGAAGCTCCACAGGCAGTCTTAATCATCCTAATCACATTTGTAAAGCACTCTGTGCATTGAAAGCTCCTCACAAACATCAATTAATTGTCCTTTTCAACACCCAGAGGATGGAGGTGAGCAAAGTCCGTTTTGCAGATGGGGAGATTGAACGCAAAAGAGGTTCATTGCTTCACCCAGGGCCACACAAGGGGTTAGTAGCACAGCTGGGATCAGAAAACTCTGGTTCCTGAACTGTGCTCAAACCACCAAACCTCATGGCAGAGGCAAACTGGAAGGACTGGGTCCAAATCAAAATAAAGCAGTGCCCAGGACTATAAATAATTCCATCTGACTCAGCTTTTATGAAACTTATGCAAAATACAGAAAAGGCTGGTGTCTTCCTGGGGTTTATGACTGTGTTTCCTTCAGAAACCCTGCAGACCAGTCACCCCACAGTACCCATACAAGTCCTGGAAATGAAAAGCCAGCAAAGCCATTTGTGACAGCAGAGACCTTGCCTATGGTCAGGAGCTTGGGTGCTATCACAACAAAACCAGTAATGAAGTACAGCTGCACAAAAGCAAACCTACACACAAGGCCTTGAAATAGCAGAGCATTGAATGAAAAAGCAGGAGAGAAAGGAAAGGAGAAGCCCAGCAAGAGAGACTTCAGTAATCCAGGCTTTGTTGATGGAAGCTGAAAGACGGTACTGTTTTCCTGACTGGTACCAATATGACTAGGTATGTTTGTATCCAAATACAAAGTTGAACCTCCATGTTCAAAACGTAACTTTGCCTGCCTCATGCTCCTGGCTGGGAATAAACCAAACAGCATGAGGCTATATGATTTAAAGAGATGATCACACTTCCTCGTATTTTGCCTTAACACCCTGTAGCTCCAAAATGCTTCCCCTTGTGTTCAGCTTCTTGCCCTGGTGCTTGGAGGAGGGGGAATGTAACTTGGCCACACATGCATTGAGGAGCTCCAGTTATCCTGCCAGCATATCAGACCTGCAGCCTTCAGGCTGCACATACCCATGGGAGATGTCTTCTGACAGGAGGGATGTTTTCATAAACACTGCGCCAAAGCATAATCAGGATGCAGAGACATCCGAGTTACTCATCCTGGCTTAAACCCCACAGGATGTCTCAAGTGAAGTGTAGGCTGAAATACAGGCTTAAACTATAGGTTTGGAGATTCTGGCATTAGGTTACTGGCAACAGAGAGGTCCAACATGAAATGACCAAGTAGATAACCCCAAATGACAGCAGAAAAACTACCAGTTGGAGTTGCCTGTTCCCAAAGGGGTTTGGCATCAATAGTGGCAGACCATGACTAAGCTTTATTATGACAGCATCAGACCAGAGAAATTATGGTCATAGGGGGAACAATGTCTATTTTTATTTTTCTGTGGTCGTTTTCTCAGCTCTTTAAGAAATTTTGAAATCAAGAAGTTTGTGTTCTCCATTTTCCTATCAGTGCATCTTCTGTTTCTGAGAACAGTCCCCAGATGGGGAGCACTGGACACAAGATGTGAAATGAGACTTCAGATTTCACATTAGAATTAGAAATTATGAAGGGCAGTTAGCTCACTTTCTATGCAGAACAAAGTCACTCCCTCCAATTTTCCATGCTTTCAGTGCTATTTGCTTAATCTGATGGAGCATGTCTTTTACTAGGAGGTTAAAATGTTGTAGTGTGATTTATCAGAAAGCTGATAAAATATATCTAAGGAACATAATTATGTCTAAACCTATTAATTTGAGCAAGGATTTTAGTATTAATTTTATATAGAAGGTTGCAAGAGATTTATCTGAGCAGCCATTCTAATGCATGTTAATAGTTGGTGTAATAATGGAAATGAGAAGGAAACTGGAAGACAACACCTATGACACTTGCAACAGTGGAAATAATTCGGCATCATGCATTAAGGCTGAGCAAAGGGAAAGGAAACAGAGAAGTCAGGATGGTGATACAGCAGAAGAAAGATCTGTTGTTGCCTCAGAATTGGATCGTTTCTGTCATTTGCCATTTCTTAGCTCATTACCCCTAGAACCAACTCGAGCTGTACTGTGCTGGCTTAGCAGAGACAGCCATAGCTATTTCACAAGGTACTTCTCATCAAGTCTTTCACTGAAAATGGAATCAAGACCACGTGGTTCAACTGACTTCATGGTATAACTCTGTAAACTGCTATCAGTTTGCTGTCTGGTTTGGAAGCTGTCGTCCTCAGACACTTCCCTGGTTGGAAGGTTTTCCTCGTTTGCCTATTTTCTCACATTCTTGCTTTGTTTCCAGCCATATGTCCAGCAGTATAACAGACACCAGCTCCTTCACAGTTGCACGGACTGCCGTCCCAAGTGGTCTCATTAATATCTGCATTTATTATTTTTTGAATGCTTTCTAGTGCTGGTTTTATTTACAGCGCTCCTTATTTCAGGGATTGTTTGTAATTCCTTGTAACTGATAGTGCTACAGATGTACCACAGATGCAATGGCAGCTGGAGAATACAATGTGAGAACTCAAACTCTTCAAAGCTTCTGCAGTAACCCAGGAAAATAATATTCATTCTTCTCCCATCCCATTCAAATGTGCATATGTGGACCACTATGGCCAGGTGGCAGTCCTTAAAAATGCTTATTTCTGCAGGTCTTCAATGTACCTTAGAGGATATTTTCCTTAGGATCCACATCAAATGGTGTTTGCTGGACTAAACATGCTCAGCTGGCCTCATTCACTCTGATCAGATGTATGAGGTACGTTTCAATCTTTTGCTCATGAGCAAAAGTAAGTAAAAAAGAAGAGTACATCCCAGCTTATTGCTGCATCCTGCAAAGGTCTGTGCTCTGCTTTGTGCTATGGTTTGTTTTGGCAGACGAGAATGTGCAGATCTGGCTGTGGGTGTCATTTGCAAACATGTTTGCTGTTAAAAAGATCAGCATTTGATTCATTCCTATCCTGAAATCAGCTTCCCAGTATCTTTTTAGAAGTGGGAGTGAAATAACAATGTGACCCAAGCATCACGGTGTCTTGAATATATTTGGCCTTATGGCCAAGCTTCAGGACATATCCCTGCCTACATGAGGTCAAACCAAGTGGCATACATAAAAAAACTTATTCTCTCTAGGTACCAGGCTCCTTCCCCCAAAACAGGGGCCAAGCTTAGAAAGACTTCAGTTATCTCTATTTCAGAGGTCAATTTCTGTGGATTACTGATCAATTCAATGGCTCAGACAGCCTAAGACAGTGCTAGAGCCCCACATGCCCAAAGTACCTGAGCAAAGAGAATTTCATCTGCTTAGCCACTGCTCAGTGTGAGATGAGAGGCACTGTGCTATTGCCTAAGTTTTTTTTTTTTTTTTCATAAAGATCTGTCATCTATGTGTATTTGTTTGCCCAATGCAACAGTGTACTCAGGCTACACCTAGTTCACCCAGGCTGCATCATGGACTCATGGCATCCTTCCCCAGTAAATGTAAATGAGGGGATGCTGATGGAGTAGGGAAGAGCAGGAGAGACACACGAAGGTAAATAGGTTGACAAGTGCTGAAGATCCAGACAGGAGTAAACAAGAGAGCTTAACTCTGTAACCTAGAACTCTGCTTTTATAGCACAAATAAATAATAACAGGAAGCATAATAAAAGTTGTGAGCAGGACAATGGTTTTAATTCATGTAAACATCCTCAGGATGCATAGATATGTACATATATATATATATACACATACACACATCATACACTCTTAACCTTGCAGGTACAAAGGTTGCATAGATGCATGTCTAGATAGTTGTCATAATGCACTTTACTTTCAAGGAACTGAAGGATCTTTGTAGACATCAGTGAACTGCCAGAACAAACAAACATTGAACATGCAGCTCAGATGGGGAAATCCCGACCCTGCTCTGAGCAGAGACGTTGGACCAGATGGTTTCCAGAAGTCCCTTCCAACCCCAGTGATTCTGTAAAATGGCCTGAAATAGCACAGGAAATCTGGGTTAGGATCAGATCCTTTGACTTAATTTAAGCTTCATGTGTTTGATTGAGCCTCTCACATATTGCAAGGGATTTCTTTAAGGGCAGATTGAAGATCATAGAGCCCATCAGTGTATATTGTAGCTCTTCACAGTTAAGTCTGCATTTGCTATATGTCTCTTATTGCAGCAGTGGTTTGCTACCTTAGACATGCAACATCTGGACAGTCCTCCCATTACTATGCAGAAAGTACTTCACCTTCCCAACAGAAGATCAGACCCTGAATTTGTTCTTGACTGCATTTTCTGGAACAGCTGAAGAAAAGTATATGTCTGAATAGTGCTCCCCTAAATATCAGAAATAAAATACTGCTCATGTGGAAGGGTCTAAGTCCTGTAATGATGGACAGAGCAGAGTTTCCCGGAAGCCAGAAATCCACACAGTATCCCTGAATACTGAATTCTTCATGTGTTCCTCTGTCAGTTGACATGCACTAATTGTAAATTGATGTATACGACATGCAGAGAACAGCCTACTGACTTTGTGCCTGAGGGGGCTCATGTGTGGTGCATACTGTGGTAAAATGCAATATCTAATGCTCATTAGTGCACAGGAATGTGGGGTGAAGTTAGAACCTGATACATGTTAAGCCTGACCAATCAATTTGTGATGCGTAGACAGAGAGAGAGGCTAAATCTGTATGAGTAAATAAACAGTTCCGGGAATTTTTCTTTGTGAAGCTGTTTGAATGGTCTCTGGCATGGCTTTGTCCAGGTTCATAATTCAGGAGTCAGTATGGGACAAGGACCAATCCCAGCAAGCAGTCTGATTATGACACTGTGCATTAGTGGCTACTAGAGGCCAGTAGTATGGATGTGGGCTACTTCTTGCTTTTGGCCTTGTGGCATTGAAAGGTCCTAGGCATTTAGTAGTTTAATATATATAACTAAATATACATGGTCTAATTTATTTGCATAGAAGTAGAATGAGCCATGGCCTACCTCAGCATATGTGGTAGATGAGTCAGTCTTCTGAGGGGTGAAGCACCAGGTTGGCTGGACAGTATTTCAGGTGATATCAAAATGTACATCCTCTGCTGAGCTTGTGACATAGTTTTATAAAGGTAACAATCTTTGGTTTTGTAAAGGTAAAAAATCTAGAGGCATTGGGATGAGTCCTGAGCTCATTTTTTGCTTTGAGTTAATTTGCTTACATTTAGTCCTACATTCCACAGGGTTACCTGAGACAATGGATGCTGGTGAAACATCAGCCCCATCTCCACCTTCATCACACACCACAGTTGATAGTATCTGTGCTAAAGAAGCTTATGATTTTTGCACTGAGCATGCATCAATGCCACTAGAAACTAGTACCCTGCTAAATAAACAGTGCCTGGAGCAACCACAGGAGCATATCCTCTAATCACTGATGAGAGGTAATGGCTCATTGCATATCAGCCCTGCTCTGGAGTCCTCTAGCTTGCCTCATTGAGGATTGCAGGACCACTAAGACTCCACGTACACACATACACCTCCGGAGCTCGTCATACATGGATGCACTCCGTTTTTTTTTTTTCCTTTCTCATTTGTGCCTTTCATTTTCCTAAATCCTCTACTGCTGCACTTGGTTTCTGCTTTTCCTCTTTAACCAAAACCCCAGCTTCTCAAGGACTTCCACAAGTACATTTAATGTTTTTTTTTTCACCAACTCCCATCACCATAATCTACTTTATCAAAACAAGTGTGATCATATTGTATTTTAAAAATAGAATTTGGTCCTCAGCATTTTTAAGCCAGTAAATTCATTAGGGTTTTGAGTGACTTAATAATTGTCCATCCCATACTTTCTTCTTGTCCTCCTTTCCAGAAAATGAACGTGATTTTAATCCCAGTTTCCTAATATTTAGAATTCTGAGGGAATATAGATTGGCATGGTTTCATAATAATGCCATAGTTCCTTGTCATCACCTTCCTTCTCTACTTTGACAATGAGTCCAAACCAAAACCCCCAGAGAGCACTAGCCTGTACCACCCTAATACAAGGTCAGAGAAAGCCTGAGCATCTTGCTCAGAATGGGTTTGGCCTCCCTGCTCTTCAGTGGTCTTCACAGGGTTTCTTTGGATCTCTTCTTGGTCTTGGTTATGAAAAATGCCTTGAGGAAGATTTTGTAGAGCTAGTAAGAAGACAGGATAGTTGGAAATGTACCTTTAGGTACAGTGGGTCAAAGTGATTTAGCCCTCTTTGCTCCATGCAGAACTTTTAGGTAGGTTGCATAGTTAAAAATCCCTGCATCCTTTATATGATTAGCTTTGTTGCTCACAAGTTACTTATTGAGTAAAATTTATTTGAAATGCTAGTTTCCATGATAAGCACAGTGATAGAATTCAAAACCAGCTGTACTGTTGTTTACAAGTATTTTTCCATTACGATCAGTTGAACTGAAAATTACCAAACCAAAATAACAGAGTGAAGAGGTGAAATATAAGGGCTAAAAGTGAGTGGAAAAATTAACCCATGAGAAAAGAAAAATCCTACTATAATAGGCATTGAGTGTCAGTCTGTTCCGCTGCATCAGCTTTGAGCTAGTATAGCCTTGCAAATTGTAAAAAGGGAAGCACTGTGTCCAGAGCATCATCACAACAGAGCATTTCTATCTGGAAATGACCAGCTACAACAGCTAACTGTGTCCTTCCCTTGTCTCAGTAATGGGCAAGATCTGGAATGAGAGTCACACATCTGAAACCTATATTGGGAATAAAATTATGCTGAGCACACCACTCAACAGACCACTTCTTAGGACTTGGATGGAAGAAGAATTTCCCATTTAGGAGTGCTGACATCAAGGTTTTTATACTGATGCCATCCATTTCCTTCTGAGGCTGCTCAATCTTCACCTTTTTTTCAAAGTCTAGAAAAATCATTCTCAACATGGCAAAGCTTCCTTCTTTAGTTGGGTGTTCAAAAAGATGTAAGGCCTTGATTTGCTTCTAGTTGAATCTATGACAAAAAAAATAACACATTGATTCAGTAGGAATGGATTTAGACTAGTGCGTGGAAAATTCCCCCATGTAGCTTTTAGTGAATAGTGAATCTAGTTACTAATAATCGCTTTTCTCTTTTGGTGCAATAATGTACTCAGGAGAAATAATTGCTACCCATTATATTAACAGTTGTAACAGAGGTATGATCAGTACTAGGTCAAGTGGCACTAGATCAGCAGCTATTTTTCTTTGTACTCCAAATGGCATCCCAGGAACCCCTTGTACTCAGGGACAGACATTCATATGCACGTAGCCCAAAATGACTTGAGCCCATCAACCTCCACGTAGCACTAGACCATGCTGTTGCATGAGATTATTCATGTTCACCTTTCTTTTTTCTGTGCTGTTATTTTTCAGAGCTTTCTTATCACAGTTTATTTTCCTTTGTACATTGTATATCTTGTTCAGCTAAGACAGGCTCAGATATCTTATTCAGCTTTTACTGTACCTAGCTTCATAGGACCTTTTGGCAAGGCAAATCAAGCTACTTGCCTTAGTGATTTGGCTTATTCCTGTCATAAACCTTAGGCCTAGTGTGATGTGTGTATGGGAGGTAGTGGGACGAACCAGCTGGGAACATGCAGAGTGGGAGAGGGATGCCACTGAAGAGAGTATTTAATCCACCATTCATAGAAAAAAAGCTCACCGAGAGTGAGCTATAGAGTGAGTGAATTGCCCTGGCAAGATACACAGCTGCCAAAGGTCATACATTAAGTATGACACTCTTTTTATGTAACCCACTTAAAGGGGGGTTCTATATATCCTAAATTTTATTTCTCTTGAGACACAGGAAAATTCCCTTGGGCTTCCAATGTCAGCTGCACTCTGTTATGCTGCCATGTGTTATGTAAAATAACTAGAATTTCTTTTTTCTCTTACCCCAGTGGCTTTTCTGTGTTTCAGCTTTGGCTAGCTCTGGACAATTTTGTCTTTTTGGCTTTCTTTTATGATGCCTGTTACTTGTTAAATAAATAAAATACTGCAAAATAGCATAAAAGAATTTATCTTTATATACAGAATCATAGAATCACAGGATATTTAGGGTTGGAAAGGACCTTAAGATCATCTCGCTCCAACCCCCCTGCTATAGGCAGGGACACCTCCCACTAAACCATGTCACCCAAGGCTATGTCCAACCTGGCTTTGAACACCGACAGCGATGGAGCATTCACAACTTCACTGGGCAACCCAGACCAGTGCCTCAACACCCTTACAGTAAAGAATTTCTTCCTCATATCCAATCTAAACTTCCCCTGTTGAAGACTGAACCCGTTACCCCTTGTCCTATCATTACAGTCCCTCATGAAGAGTCCCTCCCCAGTATCCCTATAGGCCCCCTTCAGATACTGGAAGGCTGCTATGAG
>JASSUY010034025.1:0-26287 GCA_032466535.1 Forpus xanthops
TGAGGAAGAAATTCTTTCCTGTAAGGGTGGTGAGGCACTGGAATGGGTTGTCCAGGGAAGTTGTGAATGCTCCATCGTTGGCAGTGTTCAAGGGCAGGCTGTCATAGCCTTGAGTGTCATGGTTTAGTGGGAGGTGTCCCTGCCCATGTTAGGGAGGCTGGAACTAGGTGATCTTAAGGTCCTTTCCAACCCTAACTATTCTATGATTCTATGATTCTATTCTATGATTCTATAAAGAAATATCATTATAGATTGCAAGAATTGTTCTGTTTCTGGAAAGAAAAAAATAAAAAAGCTCTACCATCAATTTATATAATCTCTACTGTTTAAAGAGACATGTCCAAATGCTCAGTACCTGCCCATAAGAGCACACCAGTTATTGAAACAGATCTGAATCAACTGAAAGAAGCAGATTTCTTTTTCCTTTGTGAAATGAAGGTTCTGATTGTTTAATAAGTTTCAGAATAGAAAGTGTTTCTAATGATCATTCTACTCTAAAAAGGGAAATATGCCATGACCTCCAGAACTAGTGTTCTTTTATTTAAGCTAACTCTAAAAACTTTAAAGTTCCAGACATGGATGAGAATGAACAGAACACGCTAAAAAGAAAGTTAAGCATTCATTAATATTGACATTTGCAGTCTACCCTTGGACATCAATCATTTTTTACCTTGCCCATGTATTCTGATTATATTCCTCCTCCTTATTTCAGAGCAATTTCTAAACTTTTAAAGTAATTCTTATAACATGCTCATGCAGTGACTGCTGATCAAATCAGTGTCTTTGAAAGAATTACCTTCCCACTGATGTAAAAAGGCATCTCCTGCTCTCCGAGCTTCAGAGTGGTACCTGGCTGCTCTGTCATGTCCGTTGTGATGCAGGGTGACACAAGTCAGTTGCAGCTATGGTGATTCAGGCTGAGAGCTGTAAATTCTATATAGTTGTTGCTTTTGTTGTTGACAGCCACATATGCTAGCCTGAAATTACTAACCACGATTGATGTTTGCTTAAAAGCATTGCTGTGAAACATTTCCACTCTAGGAAAAAACCCACACAGTTCTTTAACTCCTAAGCCCGGACAAGAAGTGAGACTTCAGTTTTTCCTGAATCCACTATGTGATTTAGCTCCAAGAAAACTTATTCTGAGTCAGTGACTGTGGGTTGCAGGGGACACCACGGAGATAAGATCAAAACCTGCATTAATTCTGATTGTTTTTTGCTTGTTGTCCCAGAGCTGTCTGTGCTGAGACTATGGAGCAGCAGCTGATTTCTCTTCCAGGACTTTCTCCCTCCTAACACATTCGTGGGCTCCAGGTGGCAGCACAAGCACCGTTTTGCAGAACAGGAGGGAAGGTTTTGACAGGAAAAAGTTCTGATGCAAATTGTCTTTTCTGTTCCCGGGTGAAACTTGTGATGAAAACACAGCTGAAATTTAAGATTTTAATCGGTTTTAGATTTTCCTTCATGAATATTATCCTCAGAATCATCTGTGACAGTTTTCATTTCTCAGAAGCATGTTTTCTCACTAAAGAGCTACAGTTACAGAACTAAAGTGAGTTAAGCCTTATGATAAAGCTATTGTGAAAAGTTTCTATGTGAGTCAGAAAATGTTAAAGCATATCCTTATTTTTTTTCAGCAAGGTGTGGTAATTTTACTGCAAAGTATAGGACTTCAGCTTTTTTGCAGAAATGCTGACTGGCAGGGGATACTGAAATCCTTCCATCTGCAGTTTCAGGCATATATGTCATTCCAACAAGAAAAGTATTGATCCTATATCATCTTAAAACAGCCCAAACTAATGAGTTATGAAGACCAAAGAGCACTGAACATTAGTAGTGGGGATACAACACCAAGCAAACCTGTGAATCATGTTCAGATTGTTTGGGTTAGGAAAGAGAACGACCAAAGGAAACAATAGTAAGGAAGTAATATAAAGTATATATACAGCAATGTAAAATACTATAAAACTGCTTGGCATAGCTACCCTTTGAATGAGAGGAAACATCTGTAAGATTGCAGGCTTTAACAATTTTTTGACACACTGAGAAAGACACTCTGCATTTCAGATGCTTACATGTATTGGTTTGTACACTCTATGGTCTCCCTCCTGAGCATAATTCTGCTTTTCACATCTTATTGACTCCCTTTCAAATATTCTGCAGGAGTCTATACTCCTCCCTGAGGTAAAATTTGCTCTGAATGTCTTCTCTCATCCCCTTACTATTGCCACTAGCTGTGTCAGACACAGAAATGCTTGTTTTCCCAAGTTCATCTGTTTTTTCTCTGTTCTTTCTCTTTGGATGAATATAAAATCTGGATGGCAGATTAATTATTGAAAAGCAATGTCACTTCTCTGTTGTTTCTGTTAGCATCAGAAAAGACACATTTCATCCAGTTTTCAACATACTGAAAGTAAAACACATGGAAAAACTCAAGAACACTTTTATGTCTGCTTAGAAGAGGCAAGGAACTCAGTTCTTTTTTCAGTTACAGAGAGAGAGATGAGCAGGCAAAGAGCATCTGCTGAGGGTATCCCAACAGTAGAAGAATTTTAGGGAATAGAACAGTATTTCCTTAGTAAAGACTGTAAAGCAGTGTAAAAACAATTGAGATATTAAACTAAAAATAGACATCTTCCCTATTAAGAGCTCTACTTCCAGCTCCTAATTCCAGGTGTTATGATACCACAGAATATCTTTTTCTAAGAAATAAATAATCAAGATATGAAATGCTTATAATTTCATTTTTTTTCTGGGAAGGAAAGTAGTATTATTTCAGCTAACATGAGGCTGAACACAAGTAGTTTGTTTTCCCAGAAAGACATGATTTGCAGACAAATAGTCCTTGAATAAGGTTCATTAAATGGATCTGTGCTCTGTTCATTAAATAAATTAACATGCCCTGTTTCACATGTTGGACTTCTGCCTGCCTCTATTTAGGGTAGTGCGTTCTGAGGTCTGGTCTCTGGGCTAACCTCATGCAATGTTAAGGGTTGTTTTCCACTTCCAGCCCCAGGAAGATCTATATGGTTTGCTTGCAACTCTTACAACTCTCTCAGAACTTGCTATCTTGGATGCTCTGTCTGGATTAGTACTCAAATAAACTCCAGGTAATGGTCTCTAATAATTTGCTGTACCATCAGACATCATTATATCAAAATTCCTTTTCACCTTAGTAACTGGATTCCTTGAACCAAAAGTGAAAGACTAAACTTTATATATTAATTCTGACACCCTTCATTAGGTAACTTCATGGATCTGCAGATGAACTAATTCGTCTTGCTACCAGTGCAGAACAAATAATAAAAATTTGCCTTCTTGTGCATGCATACTCCCAGAGACTCTCTACATTTACTTTCAACAAAGAACCCACACAATAGAAAAATCAAACCATCTATTGAAACTGGGTCTCTCTCTATCTCTTTCATTTGGGTCTCAAGCATGTTGAAGCATCTCTATATTGCTGTACCAGTTTTGGTTTGGATTCTGATTAAAGTCCATACATCATTTAAGTGATGCACACAAGTGAAGTGCCTTTTTCAATGTTGTAATGACAGAATGAAGGACAAAAATCAGTGAAATGGAAATGCTCAGTCCCATTAAAGAAATGAGAAACACAGCTGAATTTTCTGCATTTGTACTAAACTAGTTATCTGTCGTACCCACATCAGTAATTTTGAATGGTTACAAGCAGAGATTTCAGATTATTATCAGGAAATCAGTCTTTCTGTTTGTAGATTGTAATAAAATTAGCGAAAACAATAAAAGCTTTAAAATCGTCTGTCTTTGCATTCCAGAGCCCTGGGGAGCTGGTTATTTTCCTCTTCCATGTGCTTCAGCAAAGGCACAATCAGTAGTGGCCTAGGACTGAGGATTGCTGGGAGCAGCAGACAATTGTTTTAATTGGGAAGCCCGTCCCTGCAGCCTGTGTATACACCTCTCACTGTCCTTGTTCCTATGCCCTTGCTGTTGTACAGCCAGGCCAGCATCTACAAAACCCTGCCGATGCGCTTTCTTCTCAAGGACCACCAAGAAGGAGATGCTAATAGGGTGACAGCCAAAATGTCAGAAAATTATTGACAGCATTGATAAAAGAGATCTTTTGATCAATCTCCTACAGGAGAAGGAAAATAAGAAATTGGGATTGTACTTGGATACTGATCATTGCAGAGCTACTAAAAACATTCATAGGAATGCCATCAAGAGAGACCTTGACCCACTTGTGAAGGGGGCTGATGACAACCTAATGAAGTTTAACCATGAAAAGTGCAAGGTCCTACACCTGGGTCGGAGCAATCCCAGGCACACATACAGGTTGGGTAGAGAAGAGATTCAAAGCAGCCCTGAGGAGAAGGACTTGGAGGTGTTGGTTGATGAGAGAATGAGCATGAGCTGGCAGTGTGTGCTTGCAGCCCGGAAAGCCAACCATATCATGGGCTGCATCAAAAGGAGTGTGACCAACAGGTGGAGGGAGATGATCCTATCCCTCTACTCTGCTCTCATGAGATCTCGCTTGGAGTATTGTATGCAGTTCTGGCGTCCTCAACATAAAAAGGTCATGGAAGTGTTGGAACAGGTGCAGAGGAGGGCCACGAGGATGATCAGGGGACTGGAGCACCTCTCATATTGATAGGCTGAGAAAGTGACTCTGTACTGTAGTGATAGGACAAGGGGTAAGAGGTTCAAACTTCAACAGGGGAAGTTTAGATTGGATCTGAAGAAGGAATTCTTTACTGTAAGGTTGGTGAGGCACTGGAATGGGTTCCCCAGGGAAGCTGTGAATGCTCTATCGCTGGCAGTGTTCAAGGCCAGTTTGGAAGGAGCCTTGGGTTGCATGGTTTAGTGTGAGGTGTGCCTGCCCATGTTAGGGGGGTTGGAACTAGATGATCATAGCATCATAGAAGAGCTAGGGCTTTAAAGGTCCTTAAGATCATCTAGTTCCAATTTCAGCTGGTGGTGAGAGATCCAGCAAGCACAGCAGCTACACCAGCCCCATTTGAGAGTTCTGAAGGGTTTGAATGGCCTTTGGGTACCCTTGAGACCTGCCTGCTGATTGTGATGGTGATCGCCATGTTGGCATGTGCACAGAGTGTGTTTTACCCACAGCCATTTTGTCTGGTCCCGAGAGTTAAGCAGAGTGGGATGTGGGCCTTGTCTGTGATTAGACTACCATGCAGCATGACCAAGAGATTTTCCCCAGGGCTGGACAGTCATGAGTGGCAGGGTGTGTGGGACAGTATGAGCGAGTATATAGTCCACTGGACCCCTCCAATGCTTTGGAAGTATAGGAGATGGGAGGCAGCTGTATGGAGTCCCCAGTGACAAGCTGCAGGAACTGCTGGAGGTGAATTATTTTGAGCCTGGTGGGCCCATGACACCTCAGACCATTGGGGCAGAGAAGCAACATACAGATGGACTCATGATCGAGGGATGGACTTAGCAATGGACACTATTGCCCAGGTTATTCACGAGTATGAACACTGCACACAGCCTCTCCTGCTCTGAAAGACTGTTTTGAAAGATGGAGCCCTATATTATGGACTGGATGGGCTCAGCAGCTTTGTAGGGACTAGTCCATGCACTGAGGGATGATCTCTTTCCCTCTGTATGTGTGTGTGGATGTGTGTGTATATATATATATATGTAATGGTATATTGAAAATGTGGGATCTGAGCATGACGTGAATGGTATGGAATAAGGGGTGGATAATGTCCTGGGTTCAGCAGCAGCAGTCATTTTTCTCTTTTTTGTAGTAGCCGGTGCAGCAGCTCATACCAAGTCCAAACATGCAGTGCACCCCTCCCCACCCTTCCAGGTCTCTCCTCTCAGTTTCACATCCTGGGCATGACGTGCTGTCTTATGGAATACCTCTTTGGTCAGTTTGGGTCAGGTGCCTTGTCTCTCCTTCCTCCCGGCTTCCTCCAGGCTTCCTCTCCTCCCTCGCAGAACATGAAACTCTGAAAGTCCTTGGCCAGCCTTAACATTCTAAGCCATAACTATAAACACTGGTGTTATCAGCACTGTTCCCAAGCCAAGAATTGAAAAACATAGTGTTGCACCAGCTACTATTTAAAGGAGAAAAATGGCTGCTGCTGAACCCAGGACAAGGATCCATATGTTGAAAACTATAAAGTCTACTCTCTTCTTGCTCCTAAAGCTCAACAGGCTCTCAGTGTATATCAGCTCACAGAACAGACTGTGCCAGCTTCTATAGTCATAGTCTCTGCTTACTCTCATGAAAGCACAGGTTGGAGAACCTCCATTGTTAGCTCAGAATTTCTTTGTTGCCATAGTAAATGTTGCAGATATATTCCTTCCTGACTGTAGACATCAAAAGATGGAGAGGCCAAGTATTCCTAGGTTCAGTGATTTAGTACTGTTCTTTTGAAAAATAAGCCTCTTATTTCTACTCAAAATTGTCTAGCTTCAGCTTCCAACCACTTTTCCTGCCATCTTAATGAATATCAGCTCTTCTTGTGCCTGTAGGCAATACAAAAGACACTTCTTAAATGCCTCTTAGGTCTACTTTTTTTGTATTCTGACATATAGTAGAGCATGCTTTCCAGACGTCAACTCTTTCTTTGAAATATTTTTCAAAATGTCAGTGCCAAAATATACAGAAAATTTCAGAGAATATAGAGAAAAAAATATGTAATGAACCCATTAGTGTCATCCACAGCATAAAGTCATCTAAACCTACTTGATAATTGTTATATTTTTGCGTCCAAAGCCTCTATTTGCAGAATTAAACTAGGTTAAGATTCTTCTTCAGGGATTGTAGCCATAGCACAAGGGGTAATTGGTTTAAACTTAAACAGAGAAATTTCAGGTTAGATACAAGGAAGAAGTTCTTTACTGTGAGGGTGGTGAGGCACTGAAACAGGCTGAGGAAGCTGTGAATGCTCCATCCCTGGACCAGGGTTGGACAGAACCTTGGGCCATGTAGTCTAATGCGAGAATGCCCTGCCCATGACAGGGGCATTGCAACAGGTTATCTTAAGGTCCTTTCCAACCCAAATCATTCTATGATTCTGTGACCCCAGAATCTCATTTATAGTCCTTCACTAGAGGGCATAGTCCTGAACTTAAAATGTGTAAGCCTATTCTTCTGTTCTGAAATGTTCAGTTTTACCTGGGTCATTTTTTTTTTTTTTAACCGTGGTTTCAATACCTAAGATTAGCTTGTCTTCACCAGTATTTCTATCTTAGCTTGACCCATATCAGCCACTCCCTGTTCCTCAGTAGCTTCTGTTCTTTATGAAGCTCTGTGTAGCACCTTACCCATTATACACTTTACCTTCATCTCTGCATTCAGTGTCAGTAACAGTAATATAAATTATTACGAACTAAAAGCAAAAAAAATATTTCACTGCTTAAAGCACACTTATTTCTAAAAATTATATATATAACAGTATCACAACATTTTTCCTTCTGTTCTCTTCAAAATCTGTTTTATGATGGAATTTGATATTTGACATTTATATTCAGTGGCAGCAAAATTTCCCTCAAAGTTACTGGCAAAACAGAGAGTAAAATTTGGACATGGATGCAAACTGATGCCCCAATATTTCCTCCTGCTCTTTATCAGTAAAGTAAATACATAATTCTTGGCCATTTGATACCCACTGCTCTAGTTCTGTTGCTGCTGGGGAGGTGCGCTGCAAATGCTGTAACTTCAGGGAGACTGCCAGAAGCAGATAATGAATGTTAGACTGAATCAGACTTGTAATTATAATAGCTTTTAAGGTTTTCATAGGAGTGCATTAGTCTCTGCAAGTCTTGTAGGTGAAATATTGTGACATTAACTGGCAGCTTTATTCACACTGAAAGTTATTTATCACAGCAGTAAAATTTAAAGAAATTACATGATTACATATAACTGAAAAATTATCATACCTCTGTGGTTCTATCTGGCTACATCCTGTGCCTTGAAGTCTCCCAGGTGTGTGATTATCTAATAATCATCAATTGTTTGCCTTTTTGTTTCATCACCATATGTCAAATTGCAAAGGGAATGATAATGATGATAAGAATTTATGCCTAGAGGAGGAGTTGCATGTGTATATATTTGAACTCTTCCTTATATTTATTGAAATATTTAAGATTTAGAATTGCAATATATATTTGCTTTCAGAGATTCTGTTGCTTCAGATGATTTAAAGAGCACAAAATTTATTTTTGACAATCTGGTTTTGGCAGCAGCACCTTCAATTCCTACTGATTTCAGATAATTGCTAAGCATAGATTTCTTTTTTGTGCCCCAGTGTTGATTTATATAAATTAATATTACAGAATCATGTCTTAAAAAATTAGCTGAAAGCATGTAAATTGAAGTCATAGAAAGAAATAAAATCTGTTTTGATGTCTCGCATGGAGGAAATTCTACTCCCTTGGAATAAATTAATTTCAGCAAATCATTCTGCAATGCCAATTTCACCAGGACACACATTCTAGGAAAATCTGGCCATAATTTGTACCAAAAAATAAAACCCACTTAAAATGAAACACAAAATACCCAGCCTTATATGTAAGTCCCAATGTACTTCAGCCATGGGGAAGAATAGATCTTTGTCAAAAAGACTGCAGGTCAGAGAAACCCAGCCTTGTTTTTCCTCATGCCCAACTTATTATTCCTTCTGTGCACTACAGAAAAGAGGGTGATCATATAATTATGGAATGGAATAAATAAATACCTGAAAGAATCTTTTTTACATATTGCCACAGATGGTAGGTGGGGATTGCAGAGTTGTAGAACAGTAGAAAATAAGTAAAAAGGGTTATGCTTAATCCCACTGAATGTCTCCACAGGAAAAAGGGTTCATAGCCCTAGAGTGCCCCACACTTTCTTTTTGGTGCTAGCCATGCTTTGAGTCTTTCTGTAATGCTTTTCTGACAAGAAAGTGGATGACAAGTATTTCAAAATGGACATTAAAAACTCAGGGATATTTTAAAAATCTTAAGATGTTTGCCCCTTTAGGATATTTGTAAAATGGGGAAAGAATACCAACCTGTCATTTCAAAAAGTATGAAAATAATTATTTTCTGTAGCATTCACATAATGTAATGAAAAACACTACAGAAAAAAAAAAATTACAAGGAAATCAATATTTGTGTTCTTGGAGAATGTCAAGAATAGAGTGAATTAAAAAAAAACATGGGGCTGTTCACTGAAAACTGACTGTAAAACTAAATGTTGAATGAGTGCTCATTAACTGAGTGTCTTTCATTATATGCTGTAAATGAAGCAGAATTGCCAGGAAAACATATACATAAGATACCTCTAACAGGCTCTTTAGTCTCTCTGTGTTCTTCTCAGGGCTGCGAAACAGAGATTGAGTTGGCAGGAGACACAGAAAGACAAAGAAAAGGTCTACAGAGATACAGCTCTGAATCTTTGCCTTGAGTATTGTTCTCTGTACATACTAATTGTAACTGAATTTGCACAGATGATTTAAATTCTTCCATCTAATAGTTATTAATTTCTTGACTTTGTAGCCTCAATAATGCTGTGTACACATGTGCACACACCATACTGTTTTAGTGTAAATATCTGCGATGAACAGAGTATCAGTTCATGACCAAAATTTCATAACAATATTAATAAAGATGTCTTCATTAAATTGCAAATTTGTGTAATCTCCTCTTTCAAAAAATGAGTGCTAAGCTCTTTACTGTATAAGCTATAACTTCTGGGCCCCAATCTTCCATTATGAGAATATCAACTGTTTTATTACAATATTACTTCATATTTTGAGAATTAAATGCACTCAGCACTGAAACCCTGCTTTATTACTTGACATACCAGTCCTAAAAGGAAGTGAAGAAGTAAGACAGTCATGAATAAACAATGCAATGCAAAAATTAAAGGAGTCATGCATCTCAGATTAATCAAGAGCATACTCCTGAACCATGTTGGAAACTCAATTCAGCTATGAGGCTTTCAAGCAACACCTCGCCCCAGAAACACCACGTTTTTATGCATATATTTTTATTAGTATTATTTGAAGTAGTTGAAAGCAATCAAGAATTCATTGGTCACCACCACAACTAACTTACTTTTGATACCCTTATCATCTCAGTTTAATAAAACTTTCCTTTTCTTCTCCATGATCCTCTACCCTCTATCCTTAAACTAGACCATGAACGCTTTGGTACAGAGAAGTTACTGTGTGTTTATTTTATGCTGCCTTGCAAGACCCACACTGAGACAGTAATTTCTAACCAAATGAATTAAGCAAAGCAGTCAAACAAAAACTTCCTGGGAAAATAAGTTATGAAGCTGATGTTCAATAAATACTTCCTTGTGTGGAAAAGTACAGGAGATAGGTAGATAAATGTGCTGTCTACAGTGAAGTGAGAATTAGAGGGAAAGAGCAAATTTTCTGTTTCTTTGCAGTGTTCTTTCTGACCTGTTTGAGAACAGAAGCAGGCTTTGATTCACTCAGTTGTGTTAAAGCTTGTGAATGCTTTTTTTTTTTTTTTGGTCTTTGGTGTTGGCATAATCATACAAATATTTCATTTTACCACCTTGCCCAAAAAAAGACTCCTATTAGCTGTTATTCACTTTGTATTGTCAGGGTATCACGGTTTAAGCCATAAATCAAGCAGTTTGCTCACTCACTCCCTCTTCTTTCTTCCCCCCAGCTCCCGGAGGGATGGAGAGGAGAATCAAAAGAATGCAACTCCCTCAGTTTGTGATAAGAACAGTTTAGTAACTAAGGTATAACGCAAACCGCTACTGCTATCACCGATAATAATGACAAGAAATACAAGGAAAAAAGAATACAACTGCTCACCACCCGAAACCAAGCCTGATCCAGCTGAGAGCTGACCTCATAGCAGCCTTCCAGTATGTGAAGGGGGCCTATAGAGATGCTGGGGAGGGACTCTTCATGAGGGACTGTAATGAGAGGACAAGGGATAATGGGTTCAAGCTTAAAACAGGGGAAGTTTAGATTGGACCTGAGGAAGAAATTCTTTACTGTAAGGGTGGTGAAGCACTGGAATGGGCTGCCCAGAGAAGCTGTGAATGCTCCAACGCTGCCGGTGTTCAAGGCCGGGTTGGACATAGCCTTGGGTGTCATGGTTTAGTGGGAGGTGTCCCTGCCCAGAGCAGGGGGGTTGGAACTGGATGATCGTAAGGTCCTTTCCAACCCTAACTATTCTATGATTCTATGATTCTTCCAGGTTCTTGCCCTCAGTTTTTCCATCTTGGCCATGATGTGCTGTGGTATGGAATACCTCTTTGGTCAGTTCGGGTCAGATGTCCTGACTCTTCTTCCCCCTGGCCTCCTCCCTGTCTTCCTCCCTGCTTCCCCTCCTCCCTGGCAGAGCATGAGACTCAGAAAGTCCTTGGTCAAACCAATCATTCTAAGCTGTAACTATAAACATTGGTGTTATCAGTGCTGTTCCCAGGCTGAAAGTCAAAACCACAGTGCTGCACCAGCTACTAAGATGGAAAAAAAAAAATGACTGTTACTGCTGAACCCAGGACACAGAACAAACTTACCTCACTGTGTGTTGTGAGGGCATTTTTAATTTAAATTTAATTTAATTTAATTTAAATTTTAATTATTCAACAAAGAACAGAAAAGATTACATTAACTATTTTATTTCTTTTTTTTTTTAAGAATAAATAAAAATATTGCCAAGTGTTACCATCTTACAGTAGATCAAAGCAACTTCATGCAAAATGAGTATATCTTGTCTGTTATTGTAAGAACATAAAGTTTCCTGGTGTGAGGCATCTGTGCATTTATGAGACCTCACACAAATGGGAATAGGTGAATTATTCTACTTCCTCCCATTAAGTATTCCTTATATATTTGTAGATATCTTACTTTGCATTTTAGTTATCTTTAATTAATAGTATTTGAGATGAGCCATAGAAATGAAACGGAAGTTCTGCATTAGAGATAACCTGAGGACATACTGATAAACAATATCTAAAAAAAACCAACAGAGTTTGTATATGAATATAGGAAGTATTGGGACATTCAGGAAACATGGAATTTGAGGGATTGAAGTATGGATATCAAAATCATTGAGTAGCTAAGAAATACAAGTCTATAGTTAAGAAAATTCGTAGTAACTCTGATTGCCTTTTTGATGAAACCAGATTCTAAATTTTATTCTGTTAAATTAATTTTGAAAATGTTACCTTAGCTTACATCTACACTAGTAAAATTACCTGTACAAGAAAAGAGAGCTTAGTCACAGCATGGGATGATGCATGGAGCTCTTCTTCTAACACAGTCCCTGGCACAGTTTGGCCTGGGCTAACTGCTGCTCACCAAGATAATACATGAGTACCAGTCAGTTTACAACAATCAGAGGCTAGAATAGGGTTTAGATGTGGCTACCCCATTTTGAGCAATAAAGGAACCTAGGTGTATGGATGTGTAGACACAGCCCAGTAATCTCCCTTCAGCTCAGATGTCCAACACAGCAGTGGGGTGCCTGGCTTGCCAGGGCAGTTTTAGCAGTCTTGTGCTGCTAGCATTAGGTTGAATTCCTGCATTTTGAGAAAAGTGGGTGGAAGAGATTACCAGGTTTACAGATAACCCTGGATCCTGAGAGATCTGGAGAGGCAGTCCCAAAGGGAGTTGAGTTTGAAGGCTGGTAGTTCCCATAATTGTTTAGCCTCCCAACTTAAGTCCTACTGATAAACTAGCCCTATAAACAATATTTTGTAAAACCCTGGTTTACATGTTCTCCTAATCTAGGAGACAGAGGGAAATGTAGCTCCTTCACAAAGGTGTCTAAATAAAGCCTTTGGTGATCAAAATGCTGTTACTAGTATTATCTGTGTGGTGAAGATGCATATTCTATTCATGGTAAGTATGACTTGTCCTTTATCAGGCACTCCTTTCTTTGGGATCACAAAAAGCACACACCAATTACTGCATATTTATGATATTAAGAATGTATAGATGGTCCTGGTTTGGCAGCAGGGAGTGAAGTGTTTCCAGTGTAAACAGGAGGAAGTATTGTATCTCATGCAAATAAGGGTGAGGAATTTACTGGGAATATTTTCCCTCATCCTTGTGTTGCGTGCAATTGGGATTCTCTGGTTTCTTTCTTTTTCAGAGCTATCATGTTCTTTGGATTTCACGGCATGAGTATGTCTATCTGGTAGACAATTCATATCTGTCAGTTCAGCAGAAGCTGAAGAAGAAAGCAAAAATAACTTTTAATCTCTTGATATTTTGTTATCTCAATTATGGCTGTTTTGCCTGCTACCATATTGCTCTGTTTAAATGAGCCATATGTTAGCCATAATATGGCAATGCAAATCCAAGCAGGAAACACTGCTTTGAGCTGACATAATAATAATAATAATAATTAAATACTGCTTCTAACCAGCTTAGAAAGCTGTGCCTATTACACATCTCAACTTCCTCATAAAGAACATGTAGAGAATAGTGACACAGAAGAATATAATATTGGCTCAAATAGCCTTTGTCAGGGGACCCCCACAGTTAAAAGGAATTAACTGACAAGACATAGATCATCTGATCCATAACACATAATGGGCTATAAAACACCTCCCACTGCCCCCTAACAAATATCTGGTTTGCCATGAGAGAGCAAAAACTTAACTATAATGCACCACAGCAGAAGAGGAAAGATCAAGGTCATTGTCCACATTAGAGTTGACAGCTCAGCCTTAGAATAGTGACAGATTCAATATTAGTTTCATTAATTTTGGTTTTTTTTTTTTTTTTCTTATGCACCCAGAGGGAATCCATTACTGGCCCTCAAAACTGCATTTAAAAAACAAGCAAGCTTGTTCCTGGGGTACTGCAAATTAGCTACTGTTTCCTGTCAGCTATTGTTTCCTATCTGGTGCTTCTTTTTCGTACAACCTCCCCTAACTATGAAATACATAAGGTCCTCTTGTGTCATTACAAGACGTACCTGAGACAAATGCTGGAAGAGGAAAGGAAAAAAATCCAACCAAAATGCATTACTTGGATAGATTTTCTCGTAGCTGTTCTTGTTTTTGCATTTAGCAGTAGAACCAGGGTCAAACAGTAATAGTTAATGACATCAATGTTTTAGAAACTCATTTAAACATAGATCTGTCTGCAAACTTATGTTTTAAAACTTGGATCACAGCTTAAGTTTGCTTCATATCGCTGCACTTTGAGCAAAACAGATGCACAGTTGGCTGAGAAAATTGAATAAAGATTAAGTGATGCACACTGTAATGCTGCCCCAGGCCTGTGCCTACAAGCAGGAATTAGGTGAAAGCCATAGAAATCTGCCTGTACCCAGTATAAATATGCCTTTTTCTGGCTCACAGTTTGGGTCTCCTCTATACAGTCCTAACTTCAGAGATGAAAGGCATTATGCAACTGCTGTTAAGTATATGAAATATGATAGATGAGCCTTAGTAAATGCTAGCTTAAGAGTTCTTAACCCTAGGAAAACATAAGTTCATTCAGTTGTGCTTTCTGCACTGAACTAGCTGCAATAACTGTATTTCAAGAAGCAGTTGCATGTGGGCAATTCCTCTGTTACATGCTTAATTCTTGGCCATTTATTTGTACACAAATCATTAGAATTACAGATTTTGAGCCTGCCTAGGTGAAAACCAGCATTTCAGGTAAAATTTCTTGGCATTGCATGCACATTCAGTTTTTCTAAGAGATTAGAGTATCTAAATGATGATATACATGATCTAGAATACTTTCTTAAATGAAAAGGCAGCTTTAGTTAATATAATAGCTGTAACTCTGAGTTACTTTATTCAGGGCATCTTCATTCATGTGCAAAAAGACTATGCAAGCAGAATATGTACTGCTTGAAAGCAATGATTATTAACTAAAATGCTCAATCGAGAAATGGAGTAAGCAAGCAACTGAATGTATTATAATGCTTATCAAAGGGTCTTGCTCCAAGGCAGCCATCCATAGGGAGAGAAAAGTTTAAACTTCTTGTCTCCTTGAGCTGGACTTCAATGTTCCTAAGTTACCATTACCTTCCAAGTCTGTTTTTCTTTAGGATTTTATACTTTGCCATTTTGGTGGACTATTACTAACCACCATCTGAACAACCCAACCTCTGTAATTTTACCTTTTTTATCCTGCATGGCTCTGCTCTGTACTATTTCACAGCTTCCTCATTATCCATCAGTTTTCTCAGCATGAAACCTCAATACAAGCTAAGGAAAACAGTGCCTTGAGCTGTGGAGAAGGAAGGGATTTGTAGAGTGTGCATCTCATAGGGCTAAGTAAGATTTAGAGAACATCAAAATTATTCTATGAAAGAAATAAGCTCTTTATCTCCCTTCTCTGGAAGATGAGGGCCGGACTGGGTGTCAGCTGTGTTGGCAGTTAAAGCTGCTACTTGACACGGAAACAAATAACTGTTCACCACTGTTTCATGGCTTCTGTCTGGGTGCAGACTCTTATCCCAGTGCATGGCTGCAGTAAGCTAAGGTTGGTTGTGCCTCCAGAGAAGTCTTCCTGACAACACATTTATAACATCACGTATTATTTGCCCTTTCCCCACCCAAGCAATGAACACGTAAGTATGCTTAGGGTAAAAAGGGTAAACTATAAAATAGTAACTACAAAAAAATAACTATTTCCAGAAAAAAAATATTCAATATAGAAAAGTTTCATGTTCTGTTTTGTTCTCTTATTGATTGATATATTAATATGCTTTTCCATTTTAAGCATAAAATCACAGGTGGTTCTTTATACTAAATGGCCTGTAGCAGGTTTATAAGTATACTGCAGTAGCTCAGAAGCAGTACCTCAGATGTAGTCATATGATTTACTGATGTAATTATCTACCGAACTGCCTAAAAACTGATGCACTTTTCAGGTTTTTTTTTGTCCTTAAAAAGAGGTAGTATGTCAAAAAGCAGTTCCAAATGTATGCATTCAAAAAGGAATAAATCTTTTTTTTTTAATGCAGTTTTCTCTGTAAAACAAAGTCTCTAGTATTTGAAGTTATTAATCTATGCAGTTCTGCCTCAGCTTTTTATTTTAGTTGAGTTATAAATTAGACTGCATATTTTAGTACCAGAAGACCCAAGTGTTTAGGTGAAGTGAATCAAAATTCTGTGCAGTGTTAACGTAAGAGGTGCAGTCACAGCAACATCTTTCCAATCCCTTCACCCAACATCAGCTACTTATCAGAATAGACTTCATGTTGCTTCAATCCACTTAATGCCAGAAACTGTAGTAAATTTGCTCCTAGCCATTATCTGTCTCCTTCACACTTCTGGACCACCTGTGATGCTGTTCACTGATGTTTTGAGCAATTTCTTGTAGAAATTACCTTCTTGCACAGGTTTCTAGTACAAAGCTAGCCCACTTTCAAGCTCAGACCACTGGCAGTCAAGCATGGGTTTATAGACAGCAAAATCAGTGAAGCTTGGTTTGTCAGTATCTGGAGATGAGTATGTACTCCTTAGAGTTTTATAGCAGCTGAACTCCCAGCAAAATTAGCAGGGTCTTTCTCCTCTTCATATATGTCTTTCTTCTTCATATAGCTTTTCTTTTACTTATGGATGCTTTCACTGTATGCACTTTCTCTTATGCAAGAGGGAAAATTTAGGCTTTAATCACTAATTCTGGTGTTTAAAGTGCTAAGAAAATGAGAATGACTCCCAGCTCTCTTGATAGTGAAGTTCAAAACTGTTTACCTGCTTGGGACTAACTGCCTATTATATAGGTGAGTTTACTTTTCAGGTAATTTGAAGTGACTAGCAAATCCATTAAGATGGATTAAGGTGTTTTCAGCACCGTCACTCTTAGCTCCTTAGAGACTGCTTTTGATCTATATCTTTCCAGCAAGTTTACTTTTGGACCACACCACACTTAATTCTCATTCTTGCCACTTCACAATTAGTGTGCACTAAAGGAACCAAGTAATCTGTACAGTGTTAATGCAGCTGTTGACAAGGAAATGAAGATTAGCATCAGAGCTACTCTTTCTCTCTATAAAAAAAGAATTAATACCTTGATGAGTGTTGAGGCAATGATTTTATGAGCAGCTGAGGTGACTTAATGACCTCCATAATGATGAGGTCCTCCTGGATTCCTGTTCTTCCTGCTGAGAAGGGTTCTATCATTTGCTTGGAAATTTCTGTTTAAATAAAGACACCTTTATTTACCAGTGAATTTTGGAATGCATGTTTGTCCAAACTCTCCTAGCTCCCTGAGGTCACATATTTTGTGTGATCAAATCATTTGGGATGCCTGCCTCTATAGAGAGTGGTCAGCATGGGCAAAAATAATCAGTGACCTGTTACAGACCAACAGGCAAAAAAAACCCAACCAAAGAAAACAAGCCTTTGTTTCTTGGGGAGCCAGGCTGAAATTTCTTGACCTTGTAATTCTTCTAATGTCTGGCTTAGAGAATACACACTTCGTGTCATAGCGTATTGTTGCTCCCTATGTGTGTTGCAACCAACTGCATTCCTTGGCTGTCAGTAAAACCACTGTAAGTGCATACTCCAAATTGATCACTTAGAAGGTTTGTTACTTCGTTTTCTGCACATAGATCACTTAACTGCTCTGTTTTAGCAGAACTCTACAAACAGTAGCATTGACATAGTTTCAGGAGCAAATAAATGACTGAGAAATATGACTGGAGAAACTGACTGTACACTTTTTCATCCTGGATTTTGTTCAAAAGCTCTTTTCTGTTAAAAATCAATACAGAATAAAATTTAAAATAGAGCATATCTTTTTGTCTGTGCTTTTTAAAGTAGCTGTGATTACTAGCCAGATAAAACTATCCAAAGTAAAATAGGGAGAGAAAGGAGCTCAAGAGCATATAAAGATCCTTAATTGTCATGTTGGTTCTGTTTTTCTGCAGATGGCGCACCCTTTCTGCTTTCAGTTTAATGCTATGTCTATAGTACAGATCCATGCTTTTAATTAACTTCTGTTCAGTAAATAGGTATTCAGACAATGGTTTAGCATTGCAATTAGAAATCTAAGGTTAGGTTTGAGCCCTACTGTGCTAATTAAAATACTTTTGAGATCTGTTGTTCATGCATTAAAATGTCAAGCGATTGGCAACCCATAAGTGAAAAATTGATCCAATTATCAAGCTAGCCAAAATGTGCTGCCTTTTTTTTTTTTTTTTTTCCTAAGAGTTAAAATTTATTATGGCCATTAGAAATACAGATGTTTATATGTCTGTGTCTTGGAATTCATTTAACTTTGCTGTTCCTTAATGCTATTCTGTTTGTTATAAGACAGAATTATCAATGGCTCCTTCAGTTGAAGAAAGCAATGAAGCTTTTTCAATTGAAATTTTAATCTGGAAACACATGACCAGCATTTCCCACATTGAAGGGATGGGAGGCATCAGCAACCTCCTACAACTGTTCTGCAGAAACTGAGAAAGTCTTACTGAGCGGTCCGAATATATATTAAAAAACACCGTAGGATTTAAGTGCATGGACAGATCAGACCACTGGCACTTTTCAATACTTATTCCAGCTTCACTTAATCCTTCATGGACACGCATGGCCAGAATTGTAAGCAGCTTGAGATATTTCATATGAAGGCTCATCAGTACCCTATTGAATTGAAATTACACTCTCTCTCACTACTGGAAATGCCTCATCAGAATCATAATTGGACCACATTTGCCTTTTTAATGACTGCAATACCCTGATGACTCACAGTCATCCTCTGTGATTAACTAGGATACACAGGTCTTTCTCTTCCTTATTCTTTCTAGTTGATGGATTCTCACTTGAGTTTATAGCAGAATTTAATATTATCAGTTCCCAGGAGATTGACTATGCATTTTATACTATTGAATTTTGTACTACTCAGTGTCATAAAAAATGAATTCCATCTGGTTTTATTTGCTGGCTTTTTATGTTCACTCTCTATAAGCACTGAGCAAACAACTGAATCTGCCTGACTGCTTTCAAATTGAAACTTTCAATAAGTACTTTTGCATCCCCCCTTGCTAATATACATATATATGTCTGCTAACAAAACTTGTTTGCTCAGCTAATCAAGTAATGGCAAAAACACAGTCTGGATCTTTAACCCAGTCATTAGCCAAGATGCTTCCAAGTTAGTAAGTTAGTGAGAAGGTACTGAGATGTAGTATGAGCTCCAGCCTGGCTTCAACAGTCAATAATAAAGTTCTTATTGTCTTTAACAAAATTGAATGTGAGCTCTTCTGAATTTTAGTTATATTAATTGTTTTTTATCTTCAGGATTCACTGTTAATATTTCTGCTGTTACATCAGTCATTTAGAATTATCTGCTATCCTGGACAATGTGCTTTAGAGAGTGACGTTGTACCTCAATATTTCTTTCTTACGCTTCTTTACAAAAGAATAAGCATTTGGCCAGAAAGTATGAGAATACAACCAATTCATACTTTATTCTGCTATAAATTGTATGTTCACTGTAAGTTTATTTTTGTACTATTGAAACACTTTTTTGCAAATATATCCATGTTTGTTGTGAGGCATCATTTTGGGGAGTGTCATTTTTTTTTTATTATTTTATACAGTAAAACTGTAGAGGAAGAGAAAGGTAAATCTAAGTTACTGCTTAGATTGCCATGGTTTAACGTTGCCTATTACAAAGTCTATCCATCTTTAGATGCTCTGTTTTTCATCTAGGATTTCAGGACACTATAGAATTTTAATATATTTTTATGAGCTAGGATGTTCTCAGTTTAAAAAACTCATTAGTAAAAATATTATAGAATTGAGATGAACAGCTCTTCCAACTTATTGTAGCTATTTCTGAAATACAAACCTAATTCCTTGTTGCTGTTAATGACCTGTTGTAATGATCACAACCACTGTGCCTGTCCCCTTATTGTCATGTTATCCACAAGCCCAGCCTCATCTCCTCTGCTGTTTCTGTGGAGTGTGTTGAAAGCCTGCAACTACAGGCAAAGTCCTCTGGACCTAAAACTGTGTCTCTGCATGACTCCTGTATTCTGGCAGCTCCAAGTTGGGTAAGTTACTTGGAGTGTCCTGATGCTCTTCAGGTTGCCTGAATGCTTCATCCCTGGCAGTGTTCAAGGCTAGATTGGGCAGAGTCTTGGGTGATATGATTTAGTGCTAAGTGTCCCTGCCAATGTCAGAGGGGTTGGAACTGGATCTTAAGGTCTTTTCCAACCCTAACTATTCTATGATTCTATGATTGTTCTAAGGCAATGTGAAAAGCAGCTCAGAGATAGTGGTTTGTCCGCACAAAATCAGTGAGGTAACATCCACTCATTCTTGCTGGGCTATGTCAAAAGGAGCATGGCCTACAGGTCAAGAGAGGTGATTTTCCACCTCTACTCTTCTCTGATGAGACCCCACCTGCAGTACTGCTTCCAGATCTGGGTTCCTTAGTAAAGGAAAGACACTGACCTTTTTGGAGCATGTCCAGAAGAGAGCCAGCAAAATGATCAGAAGGATGGAACACCTCTTCTTATTAAGACAGGCTGAGAGACTTGGGCTTTATACCTCAGTAGTTATTTTGTGTACTTTTAAGTGATTTCTGGAGTGCTAGCCAAAGTGCTGAATAAATTTTCTGTTTTTCTAAGTTTGTTTGAAGACAACTTCCAGAGAAACATATGTATAAGAGTACATCTTTATATACAGGATAGACTGTGCAAGAATGCAAAACTCTTGACATTTCAGAAAACAGAATTATAAAAATATTGTGCATAAGCCCCAATTTTAAAAATGCAAGCAATCTTAGAAAGTATCTGTTATATTCCAGAAACTTATGCTTTTACATATGTATTACATGGATTTCATTGCCACCTAGTAGCTACAAAAGCATTGCAGGAATTTCATAAAACTCCCATAATCATCTGTGGCCAGCAGAGCTAATGACTTACTAAATTTCATTAACAGAAGTCCATATGAAGTATGCAGGGTAAGTTAAGAGGTTAAGTGGTAGTGGTGGGTGTGATTTAGTATAGAGATTCTTACTTAGTAATGAATGACTGAGAAAGATAACCTAAATTATTCTGTTTGGACTACTTATCTTTGTGAAGTAGAATGAAGATTCTACAAACATTCTAGCTTTCATCTTACAGAAAATTAGATTCCTTTGACACAGCCTTTCTATCTCTTAATTTTCCTTTCATTCTTTCTTTTCAGTTAAATTAAAACTTTGAAAACATTCTGAGATGGAAAACATTCTGAGATGAAAAACAATAATGTTTGAAATTATATTCTCCATTTTTTGGGACAGTATCAATTTCCAATAGCAGCTCATTTTGAAAAACAAACAATATCATTGTCTCCTCCCCCCCAACGCAAAACCTGCTAGGAATAAGGTAAAAAGTTTCTCATTTGTACAACAGACCAAACTCCACTCCAGTAATAACAAAACATTCCCAGTTTTTACTCTTGAGGTTGTTTTTCTTTTTGACAAATTATGTAAGGCCAAAGATTGCAAAGCCCTTGAGTGCACAAAAAGCTTTTCATTTCAACTTTTTGTGAACTGTTTTGGGATAGGATGTGTTTCTTGCTGTGTGCTATTTTTAATATGCTCTTTGCACAATACAGGGCTGATCCCAAGTGCCAGGTGTCACATTTATTCTGCTTCTCCTGCAATGTTCTAGTTCCTTCTGATTTGGAGTGATTTGATTAAAAACAAACAAACAAACCCACTCCTAAACAAGCTCCTATTTTCTCTATTTTTTTTTTTTTTTCACTTTTAAGGGTATTATTGCTGAAAAAAAAAGTTTGCTGCTAAGGTTGACTGATAGAGGATGCAAACTATTTAAGCTATTTACAAGTGAGAAACTTTTAATAACACATGCATTTGCCCTTCGTGAAATATCTGGAGTGAAAGCTCAAGAGACAAAACCTTATTCTTGATCAGATGCATTTTTTACCCCTCCTTTGTTTTCTAGATCATATTGTTGATTATAGAAAAGTACATTTAATGGTTGTCCAAACACCTTTAACTATTATATGTCTTCCTCTACTCTGTGGCACCTAACTCAGTTAATTTGGCATATTTAAGTACACCAGTTCTAAGTGACCACCAGGGTTCAATGTTACCTTCAACAGTGAGTGACAATGTCTGCATGGACATATGAGAAAAAGATAAGGTTCCAGTGCTAGATGCTGAATGTCATAAGAACTCAAAACCAAGTTAAATCTGGGAACTGCAGTTATTTTAGTAAGTATAAGTGAATCAGATAAGTATAAAAGTATCTTGACGTTTTAATTTAAGTGAAACTAATTGAAATATATTAAATAGTAATACTAGTTTCCTTTGTTATGTTTTGTGTGGTTTAAGTTATGCACAGAATGTTAAAATCAATTGCTATTGGGCGATTCATCTATGAAAGCATGCATTTAGACACTTCAAAATTCTACTCAAATTCTACAAAATTCTACGACTTTACAAAATTCTACTTCAGAATTCTACTAAAAATTTAACTCATGTTAAATTTTATCCTCCTTGTGGTAGGTAAAAGTCTATATTCTGTTTTCCTCACATAGATGAACTACTTACCATGATTGTTGAGTTGTCGGTAAAACATTTAATCTGCACCTATACACTATAAAAAGTAGAAATATTTTTAATGGTTGGACTTTCTGCCACACTGTGGCCCAAAGCCTGTGGGCTGTCTGCCCTATGATGATCCTGTAGAGCTTGTGTTTTGGACTACACAGATCATCAGACACAAAGATTGTCTCTGAGAACCAACAATTAAGACATAAACCCTGGGAAAGCAAAGTACTGGAAGAACAGATGATTAAATATTGCTGTAGTCACCTTAACCAACTGGTGACCATTGAGATCCCACATTCATTATGAATTCAAGCTAAAATTTTTTTCTAGAAAGCTTTTTCATCAGGTAAAAGCCATTGGAAAAAAAAAAGTTAAATCATCTAACTTCTGCTTTAAATTAGCACTTTCCCATTTTTTAGGAGAAACTCGATGTACACATATGTGTGCATGTGACGATGAGGGAAAGTGTAATTTATGGTATTCTGAAAGTTTCTAAGGTATTATTACCTTTTGATCCTTTTGCCTTAAAAAAACACTGTGTTCTAAATCTTATTTTTGTGTTGTACATGTTTCTACAAAGAAGCTGCTCTACTGATAAGTAATGAGGAGAGAATCGAAGGAAAGACACAGTAAAGAGCAACAAATGTGTGATTTAAGGAAGAAGAAATTTGAAATGCCAGTTCTAAGGAGGTGTTTCTTTAAACACTTCTACTAGAAAACTGCAGCACTTAGGTATACATAGCACCTGTGAGCTCTTACAACTTTCGCCATGTAGACTGACATACTTTATTACTAGAATATTCCTTGTAGTGTCATCTCTATGTAATTAATAATTTAAGCCTACGTATGTTCTAGTTCACTCTTTTCATCTCAAAATACGAGGAACAGACAGACATACAAAGAACGGTGCAGGGAAACTCACTGTAAATTCACAAGCCACATGACTTTGTTTCCAATAAAACTCCCATTCTGGCACATGCAAAGAGACTAAAAGATTAATTTTTTAAGAGTTTAAGTCATTGGAATGATTTGGGTTTTGCCTTGAGGAAACATATTGGTCTTAGGGCCTGTACCCCAAAATTAAATCTTCCAGGCTACTGGTTTGGTTTTGACTTGGTGTCTATGGTTTGTATTTCTTCAATACCTGTTAGTCTGTTGGTATTTTTATCTTGCTGAATCTAAGAAAGTTTCAAGTTTTGCAAACTCCTATGAACCTGACACCTATTATCTGGGAATAAGCAAACAGGAGAAGAGCAGAGCAACATAAATTATCCAACTAAGCAAAACCTAGTGAATGTGATCAGGATATCTAGATTGAAAGCACAAAGCTCATATTTCCTTGTTTGAAGACTGAACTGTATATTTCCATTGGCAACGCAATGACGTTCAGTGGCTGATCATTAGCAGGTATCTATCTCCTCCTTGTGGGAATTTGTGTTTTTCTGTTCCATTTGTCTACAGTCCCTATAATTGCAAATTTATCTATTATAAATTTAACCTTTTTCTAAGTCTGTCATCTACAGGTACAGATAATTTGATGTTCAATAGTCATTTTTAATTACATATTTTAATATTTATGTTCCATAGCTGTTAGTTGCCAAGTAACTCAGTTTCCATACAAAATATCACAATAATTAATGCATTTTGAATTGTCTGTTACATGGAAAGTATGATGTTTTTGCAAACTAAAAAAAAAAAAAAAAAGATTATTTACAATTCTCCCTTGCCATTTAAGCATGCTTTATGAATTTCATCAGTAGAAACAGTATTAAGCCGTATATGATTCACAAGCATGATGGCCAACCTCTGCAGGAGCTTCTTTAATTGCTAATAGGCAGGGCTGAGGAAATAAACAGCATGAAATTCAGGGGGAAGATTCAAAGACTAAATCTTCTATAATTTAATAGCAGTTTAATGGATAATGCTTGTGATACTTTAGAATTACATTACAGTATCTCTAAAAGTTCTTCCAAAATCAGAAAAAAATGCCTCTCTAGGTGCTTAGTGTTTCTCTAGAATATGAAATTGTTTACTATTGGTTACTGGCACCACTAACAACACTTATTGCAACCTTTTTCATGATGACCGACATCTATAATCTGGTATCTGCAGGAATCAACCGATACAAAAAGAGCATGATGTGTTAAAATTGGAAATTGTCATGCTGCAAATTGCTGTCTAGAGTTACTGAGTTGGATTTTGATCTCTATAAACAATAAAGCTATCTTTAGGTCTCCTAATTTGGCATTATTTTGCATTTTTATGAGCTCAAATGGTTGCACCAATAGGCAAGCCAGTATAGGAACTCTTGGGAAGATACAGCAAAGCGTTTGCTTGCAAAGAGATAAATTCCTTTTGTAAGTTAGTGAATAACTAACCACATGAAATAGCAAGCCATCCCCTGGTGGACAGTCAAAGTCAAATTTAACACATTATTTCTCAGAAGTTCCTTTGTTTATGATATTTAAGGCTGCAGCTGTAGTTTTCCCAAAGCAGCTGACTGAAAGACTTGAAACCCTGGTTGTCCTTCAATTTTGCGTAACATAAACTACACATGATTGTTTTCACTTTAAACAGCTTAATTACTACATTTTATCAGCTTTAAAAACATCTTCAAATTTAGTTTTGCCAATTTTTATCAGAGACAGTTTCTCAGCAGTTTCTTTTCATAACAGAAAGACACAATGACCTTTCTGCTTAACTATTTGGGACAAAGTCAATTTGTGCTCCATCTCCTGCAAGTGTAATTGAATGATCACTAGTCTGAGCTCTAAGTTACATAATTGTAATTAATTATATGACAATTGACCTGCAGTTCTGTTTCTCAGTCTTCCCTTATGTCCTTCTCAAACTGGAACCAGCTTAACAGGCAAAAGATACCCTGCATGTTTAAATTCAAAGTCTAAAAAATCAGTTTCAACAATAGTAAATATCCTACAGCAATTCACCTTCTTTCTACCATTTTTAAGGTATATTATTTCTTTGCTGAAGCTGCATTAACACCAACTATAGCCTGATGCTGGAATGCAGAAGCAGCCTATCCTGACAGGACAGCGTGAAGAGACAGTATAAGCGATACTCAAGTAGAAAGCTGATGTAGGAAATTCTGACTGATGCTTGAACGTGACTGATAAACAGATGAAAGGCAGGAGGAACAATGTCAGCTGATGCTTAAAATAGCCTGGAGAAAATGAGAGAACAGTAGGATCTGTTGAGGATGGGTCAATGCTTTGATAGCATTTCTAAATCAATGTCACAGACTCCTGATGGCAGTACAGCAAAGGACTTAAGAAGTCACAGAAGTCAAATTTTGTGTTAAGCCAACTTAAAAGTTTCGTCATTATTAATCAAGGCCCATTTTTAATCGAAGGATAAGCTGCTATGGACTAACTCCTGTATTTTTCCAGCTTTGAAATCTGGTATTATAGCCTTTTTTAAATAGGATGCATACTCACTGCCAATTTAGATCTACTGTTTTCTGTCCACTATTGAATTATTTATTATAAATCCTTTACATGGATACTTTTTCTGTAGCTCACATAGGAGTTCTCATATGCAATGGAAACTCCATGGGTTGTGAAGCATCACAGAAAAAGAGAAATAAGAAGAATTTAAAAAGGAAATATTCTGTATTTTTATATTTGTCATGGGTTCAGCAGCAGCAGTCATTTTTCTCCTTTAAGTAATAGCTGGTGAGAACTGTGTTTTGGATTTTCGGCTTGGGAGCAGTGCTGATAACACCAGTGTTTATAGTTATGGCTTGGAGTGTTTAGTCTGGCCAAGGACTTTCTGAGTTTCATGCT
>JASSUY010034027.1:0-35185 GCA_032466535.1 Forpus xanthops
CCGAAACCACCCCCCCCCCCCCCCCTCAGATTTCATGGAGAAAAGCAGGGGAGGGGGGAATGAACAAAAAACTGGAAATGTGTTAGTTAACTTCGTGTGGTTGTTCGAGCCACTTCCTGACATCCGAGCGAGTCATCTGAATTTAACACATTTCTCTTTTGCATTTTGCAGCTCACCTTTAAGAGAGCACAAGGCGGAGGAGGTGGGAATATATGGACTTCAGCCCTTCCCATCAGTTTCCCCCTGTTACTTTCAAAGATTTTCTATTTAGAAAGGAAGGCTTCTCCTTTTTTTTTTCCTGCTGTTCATACATTACACATGCTTCCCAGCCAAAATATCTTGCTTGTATATTTTTTCAATTTAGCCTACATTACTCAAAATTGCTCTAAGAATAATGAAAGAGAATCACTTTCCCTGTCTCTCCAATGTACCTGACTTTTTCTTTCTGAAGAGCGCTTCACAAAATAACCATTAAATAAAGGAGAGAGATTGGCGATTAAAGAAACGCATAGCCCCCACATCCTCCTTCTTGTCTGAATCTAATGGAAATGTTTAAACTGCATGGATATTTATCCTTATGGAAAACATATGAATAAAACAAAACCCCTACTATACTGGTGAGATTCTGTAAACAGGACAAAAAGTTCACTGCGGAAATACATCATTTAAAGACCTTTATTTCCTTCAAGCTCTTTCCAGGCACCAAACGAGCTTTGCATGCAGATTTCATTTCAGCTGAGTGGAAGCGTTCTCATAACTATTCTCCAAAGCCCAAGCTCTGAGGTCAGCCCTGCTCCTTCTGCAATGGGATAAATATTAACAAGTGTGACTAACCCATTCCTTGCACCCTTCTTAAATTTTCCAGAGTGTGTCAGCAAGCATGAAAGCCAGAGATCAAAAAACGTGAGGGTTTTATTGTTGGAACTGGATGGGAAGTAGGATGCAATATAGACAAAGTCCCAGCACCTTGGAGAATCCGGTCTATAACACCACCAATAAAGAACAAGGGAATTATTGGACTGAAAGAAAATTTCCTTGTCCTCCTGCTCAAAGATGAGTAAATTTTCACTTGCCCCCTACAATAGCATTTTACAAGTGCTGAACCAGCACCACAGAAGCAAACTTGGACTCAAAGTGGGTCCCAAAGGACCCAGGAGAGGACAAGAGGTGGTAGGAAGGTGTAACACAGTTTAATGCCTCCTGGGCAGAGGAGGTGGGCTGTAGTAGCCACAAGGGCCCAGGCTCATTCCTATTTTAATCTTCACAGTTGCTTCTTGTGAAGTTTCATGGTGTCATGGATAGTCTTCCTCCTTCCTGTGTGATGCATCCTGCTGTGAACTAAACTTCCCTCCATGCTGCAGTTCTTAAGAAGGCCAACATAGGTCTTGTTATATCACCCAGATATTTCTAGGGGGGAAACTCTCAGTCTAAAACATCTGGTGTTAAATAAAGCCCCTAGATATGCTTATTGCAACTACAGATTGATATCTGTGAGGCAGCGGTGATGCAGAGCCTGGTTTGGAGAGGCATTAGGACACAGAAGCCAACTAGCTTTGTCCAGACTCCATTGAGTGATGAGAAAGCTGTAGATTTCTCTTCTGGTGAGCAGGGCATTATGAAGGGAATAAAGGAAACTATAAAGTAGATATAATACGCATCTATCACACAGCTTTCCAAAGCTGGACCAGTTCTGTGGACATGGGGAGAGCAAAAGGTCTGCCTCTACCAAGGTTTGTCAAAACCAGAATATAGCTTTGAGAATACTTCCATCCAAGGTCAGTCCTGATGAAGCCAAGGAAAATTCAAAGCCAATTGAAAAAAAAAAACAAAACAAAAAAACAACAGAAATGATGAATTTAAGCCTGAAGAGGTTTTATTCACGTGATCAAACAAAACCTGGGCTCATATGATTCAAAGCTGTTCACTTGTAATGCACAGGCCTCTTACTTTCCAGAATGTGTTTAATTCTCATACACATTCTCTCAAACGAAAGGTATGCCCCAGATTTCAGCACCTCTGTTGCGTCTACTCCACGGACCCCACAAGAAATCATCTCACTCCGTTTGTTTCCCCACCTGGCTTTCTTCTGCTGCAAGATGTCAAACTGCAGAGCAGAATATACCCAAGAACATATGCTGTTCTCCCTTCATCTTTTGAAACACCCCAGCTCTAAAACCAGCAAATGGCATTTTTGGTCACTGGGTTGACAAAGTGTAAGAGTTGAAAAAGAAGATACATGAATTATAGTCCTGATCTACACGGTTCCTCCTCCACAGCCTTGCTCCACTCTGGTGTAGTAATAGCCAGAGCTTCTGAATGCTTGAAGGGAACTTGGGATAAAAAGGAGAAAGAAAAGGTGAAATTGAACCTTTATAGTCTGTGACTTTTGGCATGGCTTTCCAGAGTACATCAAAACCTACAGACATTGAACAGCAGAGGTGGACCTGTTCAGAGGTGACACTTATAAAAGCAAGCCTCACACCCAAGCCCCAGATCTAGAGCCCTTATGTTTTTCCAGCCTGGGAAACGTTTGCATTTGTATTTCTGTTTCTTCACCCAATAGCTCCTGAGATAAAAAATTCTGTGTGAAAACACCAGATCTCCAGCTAAGTCCAAGGAGAGCTAAGAACGCTGCAAACCAGTGTTCAGTGCTGAGCAAAGCTCACCAACCCCATTGCATGGCAGCCTGATTCTCAGCACCAATGCAAAAGGAGCCATGTGGAAGCAACCATAACGAAAAAGACCCAGGAAACCTCTTGTAACTTGCATAACTTTAAAACTTTGCCCAGTTAAACTGTGGTTCCATAAAACTTTCCTCTGGCTGGCAAGGGACTGGCTGAACAGAGAACAGCCCATAGCAATTAAAAGTGAGAGCAGCCCATAGCAATTAAAAGTGAGAGCAACATTACAAATCTAAGAGCTGGTAGATGACAATCCCTTGCAAATGACACAGCCCTATGGAGTTACAGCCTACCCAAACGGGGAGAACCCTATATTGTATATTGTCTTAATTTATATATGAGTTTTTAGACAGTTCCAGATTTTTGGATTAAATACAATACCATGTGGCTCCATTAAGCCTCACTGGCCTTTTAGAATATTATTGAAAGAAATAATATATAACAGTTTGAAAGGTTTTTGGATGCTCGGTGGCATCATTATGCAATTTATTAATATGTGGCCAGAGTGACTAATACCTCTGAGGATATATTTTTAGTTTCAAACAAATAAATATAAGAAAGAAAAGCATGCTGGGGAGGGGCCAAGAAGGAAAACCAGCTACAAATGGATTTGTACTAGCGGCATGTGATGGCATACATCATTCTCTCTGTCCCTGCATAAGCCCAGAGCCCAGAATAGAGCACTTCTCCTTTCAGCATTTCCTTACAGTATTTCCAAAGGGCCTAGAGGCCCCAGCAATTTGCAATTTGGTAGAATTTGGGTATCTAGCTCCTTTTCTGGCATCTTTCCTCTACTTTTGAGGCTGAGGGACAATTCAGATATCTAGTTTAATGCTCAATATAAATCCCCAAGAAAATAATTGCATGCATTCACTCACTAATTGAGCTTACTACTATATGTTCACCAAAGTCATCTGGGCTGGCCTCCAGTTCTGATTTCAATATGCAAAACGATGACAAATCCCTTGCTCTCTTCAACAGCCTGTCTCAGCAGTCAGCCCTCTCCCTTCCCAATCTCTCTACTTTGCCTGTCTTGAATTTCTAGCCACTGCATCTCGTTGTTTTTCCCCATTAGACTATAAAGCCCTTTTGGACATGGTATTGTTTCCTCCAAAGGCATTTACTGCACAGAGTCAGGTCATTGCATGGTCTGCTTTTCTGTTAAGTTCACCAACTTGAGCTCCTTAAGTCTTTCTCCACAAGATTTCCTTTTCCAACCCTCAAATCATCCTTGTAAAACTGAACCATAGGCTGGGAGTTTACAGCCTCTATCCTGAATTCAAGTCCCTGAATCTCAGGTTAATAAAGTCTCTATTTTTTAATAAGGCTTCTGTGAAACGACTAGAAATAGTCCCGCAGGATGTGTTATTTGGAGGTAACTATTTCCACATGGGCTGAAGGTACAAGCAAAGCATGGGGAGAGCAGTGGGAGGGCTCTTACCTTTTTCTGCACCTCATTTCAGTGCTCTCCTGAGATGGATTTCAAAACCTAGTATTTTTCTTGGAAGGTCCATCCCAGTGGACATTTTTTAGACCTTTAGGAAGAACTGGGGCGATTTCACCTCCCGATGCACACGCAGAGACCCGCTCCCAAGGAAGCTGCATCCCCTAGCACAAAACCTGCCTGCACCCTCCAGGCTCAGGAGCCCCATGTTCGATAGGAGCAGAGGCACTGACAGAGTCTTGGCATGTCTCACTTCACAAACCACTCATTCCCCGGGCCCAAAGTTACATCTATAAAATCTTTCAAAGCTCACCAGAGCCTCTCCTTCCAAAATTAACAGGATTAAAAGCAAATCCCAGGATTTTTCTTCTCCGTCCTTTTCCAGCTTCAGTGTTCACATGTGGGAGATGCTTCTCACCATTATTAATTGGCTTATTTGCTGTTTGTTAAATGACAGTGGAGGCTCACAGGAGGCTTGGCTCTAGATCTTTGAAGAAAACATCCCACTATTGCCAAAAATGACAAGACATGGTAAGTTCTAAACAGTTTCATTGGGTGCTGGAGCTATGGTTCACTGCTCCACAGCTTCTGGATGAGATAATATTCTGCCTTTTCATCAGTTGTGTTTGATTTGTATGTGAGACTACACACCATATGAGGAGTTTCAAAGATATGCCAATTCAGTTTCTATTCAGCCTGGCCTTTATATACCCCACAGGGCCAAACTTACTGTCCCAGACTGAAACCAAAAATCTCAGAGGCAATCACAAGTGATAAAATATTGAAGTGAGTGAGGTCAGCGCCAGCCCAGCCACTTTTAAACTTTTTCCTCATTTGATTTGCTTGATTTTCTGTTGCTTGGCTTTGCTCCCAACATTTGTGATCCAAATCCTTTGAGATACATCATTCACTTCACTTCAGGCCACTTTCCATCCTGTAAAGATGCCTACATGTGTTGTGAAATCTTCCTGTGACTTAAGAGGTCTCCTAAACCTATCTTCACTCCTTGACTTCTAAAGACCCTTTTCTTTCCCTCTCTGATGAAAGACCACCAGTTTAAAAGCAAGCCTGAGTAGGTCATGCAATTAGAGTAATAAGAGACTCTGTTCTAGCTGTGAGTTATCCTCAAAGAATATATAGAACTTATAGATTAGAAGAACATTCCATTGCTTAGTGATTCAGCATCCCAGTACTGGTGTTATACCCAAAGGTAACGCAGGCTTGTGTAAGCAGCCTGCAAGCTCTTTTAGATGAAAAGGAAATGCTATAGTTGGGTGCAAAATTCAAGATTTCCACATGGCAAGCACAATTGTTCAAGTAGCCTTAAAAATATTGATGCTTGCCAAAGCCTAAAAGCTTGTTTGTTTGGAAGAAGAGGGCAAGAAAGGGTTAAAGATGCAAATATGCTTGCATGGAAAGCAAATAACTATAATCTTTGAAGGGAAAGAATATTAGTGGATGTTTCCTAATGGTCACCATTCACCTTGTTCATTCTTTGCACTCTGCTTGCCAAAGGCATAAGGTTTTAATTTTGTTCTTGGTCAATGTAATGTTTAGAGTTTCATCTACTTGAACGATTCTTTGGGGACTGTTTGCAACAGCAACATTTTGATTTAAATTGCCTTTTTTTGTTTCTTCTCTAAACTACAACTGAATCTTACCAAGAAGTGAAACTGGAAAGGATAAAATTAGATTCCTGAACCTTCATCTCTTTTTAGAATCAGACATGAAAAAAACTGCATCCAGTTTTGTTATATATTTTTTTCCACATCTGGTGTTCAGTCAAAACCATAAGAAAAGTGCTGGAAATCTCACAAGAACTCTCATACTCTTGTGATTTCCAGTCCAATTTTTGCAACCACAGGAGATCTGTATAGTTCAGATAAGAATCTGAAGCAGAAGCCAAACCCAAACTGTGAACCTCCTGAGGCTCACCCCACCCACAACAGCTTATGTCTTTACCCATCATTTGCAGCAGATGTTCTCCCAAACTCTCCAGTGAGATAAATTCCATTAAAAGTTTCAGGAGAAAGATTATAAGATACATACAGTACAAAATAAAAGTGTCCAAAGGAGCTCATCATGGCCCATTAAGCTATTGTTAAAGACCTTCCTACAGCAGCATCTATTGATTAGAGCAGTTTGCTTCTCCTTACTACTAGTTTTTCCATGCTGGGCTTTGGGGGCTTTTTGATCTAAAGGCCACTGACGTCAATGAGAGTATTTCCATTGTCTTCAGTGGGCTTTGGATCAAGCCCTTAACAAACGGGTTCTCCCATAGGTCAGTCTGCGGAGTGGGGGTTTCTGCCAGCAGATTGTCCCTAGAACATTTTGCTGTAGATTTACAGTCTTTATAAAACTTTTAAATGAAGTTCTATAGTTAGATTCATATGGTATATCATAAATTACAGCAGACTCTGCAAGCCTGGGTTTGAGGGTTGGTTGGGTTTTTTTTTTCTTTCATTTGGCTCTCGGGAAATGTATACTTTTTTCCATAAGAACTTTTCTCCAAATGTTAATTTTACCTGCTTTCTGCTATTTTGCAATAGAACATGTGCATTTTTCACAGCCAAAGCTCTCAGAGGAAGGTTGTGCCTGTGGCAGCGTTGGCGATGTGAGCAAGCAGGGACTTGCTGTCTTGATGCTAGTTGGTAGGGCCGGCAGCGGCTTTGGGCTCTCTTTGGTACTAGTCAGACTATGAAAAACAAACCAAAAGTAAGTCTCAGATTACTTTTCTCCCTTAAGGAGTAGTTAAAGATGAAAGTTGCTTTTTGCCTGTCGGAGGAACATCTTATACACAATTCTGCCACCAAAAGCCTGGGGCAAGGGATGATCAAGCAGAGCCTTGCACATATGAACACCAGTCTTAATTGGGACCTTCATGATTTCAACACTTCCTATGGCATCCAGGCAATGTGACAGCAGGAGGCAAGGGACAGCCCTCAGACACTTGACTCCTAATTCAGATTCCCTGTCGCCAGAGCCTAAATTTAAGAATTCAAGCAGCATTAACGTGCCCATCTGCAAACTGGGAGCAATAATCCCACAATACCTTCTCAGAAATGCTGTGAGGCCATGAACTCTGTCTACACAGAGTAGTACTGTTCAGTAGTAAATGAAATCTGTTTTCACTTCCAAGGCTATGGCATAAATTACTATAGGCAGCAATCCAGCCTAGCAGGCAATGAACTGGATGGGGCCCACTCAGTTCCTTCCATCTTTAACTTTGATTTCCATTGTTCTGTTCCATTAAGAGAATTTCCATGTCTTTTTTTTCTCTTTCCCCCCCCCCGTTGTAATTTTTCTAAGCTGTTAATTTGCCAGCAGAGAGAATGGCCTCATAATTGTATACCAGCTCCTCCAAAGCACCCACAAGAATCTGAGCAGCTTTTAGCAGACTCAGCATTTCCCTCTTTGCTTCTCAGCCCTCATATACATAGAAAAAGAGGCTGAAGAAAGTCTGTTGTTGTGTTCCCACTGGGGGATCCATAATCTGGCTGCGTGTTTTCTGCTCAAAATGCAGAGCATTCTGCAGACACTGTCCTTAAAATCAGGACAAGGCCTTCTAAGTCAATGGGGCTGTGGCAATTGGCACAACTGGTTTTGAAGGACGTAAACACCACTCCAAGCCAAGCATCAGCTGAGAATGGTTTGATTAATTCTATTCTCTCTGTTATTTCTTATTTTTAAGAAAGGATATTTTAAGGAAGGATTCTGCCCAGGTCACCTCTGCATGAAGGAGAATGAGGGAGATGCTCAGGATAGCGGTAAGGGATAGCAAAATGGTTCGAGTGACTTTTTCAACTCTCCCCTTTCCTTTCCATGTTCCCAGTCTCCATAAACCCTACGAACGACCAGCTCTGCTCTTATCCTTCTCCCTGATCACCCATTTCAGAGGCTGCTTTTACACCGCAGATGAGCAGACACTTCACCACCACTAGCTGCCCCCTCTGATTCATGGTAGGTTTTAAAGAAATTAACACCAATGAATTTGATACAAATCCTATTTTTTTCCCCAGTAGCAGAGTTTGTGACCGTGTATGAGCACTCCCACTGGAAAGAGAACAGGAAAGATAAAAATAGATGAGATGAATAAGAGATTCCAGGATAAAGTGATGGCCACTTACCAGCCGAATAGGATTTGCTGCTGAAGTCTTTTCTGACTTTACAGTTTAGCAGCAGAGAATCTGCTCCGTAATTTTTCTCCAGCCAAGCTCTCTTGGAAGTAACACCACCCCTGGGGGCCCTGGAAGAGAAGATGTTCAATGCCAACCTCTGCAGGAGTGGCGCTGTACAAGGGCACTGGGGTCTTTGGGGTTGGATGACCCTGGGTTTGGAGAGTAAGGTGAGGATAGTGTGGGAGCCACCACCCAATGCCTTACCTGAGTCCTCCCAAACATCATTAAATCCTCACCAAGGAGGTTTTTGTAGGGAATTATGGAAGAACAGGACATTATTTGCCCATATCCGAACTCAGGATTTCATTCACGGTTTGGCTTTATCCATCATGAAGGCCCTGTTTAATCTCCACTATTGAGATACAAACACTCAGGCATGGAAAAGCTAAAAAATCAGCCAAACACTCAGAGCCAGAAACAAAGCTCATTAGCTCTTCATCCACAGGGAGCCCTTTGCTTCTGCCTTATCCAAACTGCCACACAACAACCACTGTCAAAGGCCTCTCAAAAGAGAAAATCAATCTTATAGCGGTTTTACTCTTTGAAAGCACAAACAGGCTCTCCATTAGGAACTATAATTTATCTGATTGTGACCACTGACTACAGGTCTATAAAATGTACCTAAATGGATTGCATGGAGCCAGAAAACTCAACTCAAGTATATATGGCACACGCATAACAAAGCTCTGCAAATCCGGGAATGCAGAGTATCAGCAAGTGCTCTTTTTTTCTGGACTGATTTGGGAGGTAGGTAGGCTTAGCTGAAGGCTGTGGTTTCTAAATTGGACAGGGTTACATAAAACTATTGGAAATTTGAATTGCATGTCAGATGTCTGGAATAAATGGACTCAAGAGACATAAGAAAATACACGTGGCCGGGTATTTTTCTCCTTTTAATGTCTTCTGGAAACTGTTTAGATCTCATCTGGGGCTTGTGTAGTTTCTTTGTTTAGTAATTCTGAATTGAAGTTCTTCATGAAGCTTTGTTAATTAAAAGGTAAAAACTTGATTGTTGCACACTGAGCCCTTCATCCTGAAGGATGCCTGTACATTTTCCAAAAGCATACCCTGCTTTCCAAGGAAGTAAATGATCCTTTGAAAACTAGGCAGCACAATTATTTTATTTACCTCAAGTCAACCAAATGGAAGTTCCAAAATGGACCATTCTGGCCTGATCTTCTTTCTTACTCTGCCAATGGCTGTTGTAGCTGGGCCGCTGCATAGCTCCTCCTGAGACTCTGGTGTGCCAGGGGGACTTGGGGCTGCACAACCATCCAATGCAATGATGAAGACCAGGAGAAACACACTTCCTGTGAATTGCAGCCACCTCTGGGGTGAAGTATTTAACCTGCTCCATGGCAGACAGCTATATCCTCCCACCATGCAACAAGGCTGAAAGGGACACAAGAAGACACCATTCTGCAGGCAGAGGGACTTAACCTGAACTAAGGAGGTAGGACTTAGGGTGAAATCTTTCCCACCAAGATGTGGTCTTGGGTTTTAAAGGAAAAGAAGGATTTTTTTTAGCTTTGCCACATCTTGGATATGGTGCACAGCTTCCTGTGCTCACACTGGGGTCTCTGACCACAGTTATTCACAGCTTGGTAGCATTGCCACAACCTTCACTGTTTGCTTGGTGAAGCCAACCCAACCAGCAAACCTACTCTTCAGGCACCATCAGCCCCACACTCTTTACCTGGTGGATTCTCCCACTTCTGATGTTCGCTAGGAAGCTCCCAGGACAATGCAGGCTTTTGGAAGTTTTTCTGCTTCTTTTTTCTGATGCCTTCTGAGCACTTCTGATGCCTGCTCAGGTACAGCCTCCTAATTTTAAGGGCTAGAGTACAATGCATGTAACATCATGAGTATAGTTGGAAAAATACACATTCCCTCATCTTAGAATCATAGAATAGTTAGGGTTGGAAAGGACCTTAAGATCATCCAGTTCCAGCCCCCCTACTATGGGCAGGGACACCTCCCACTAAACCATGCCACCCAAGACTATGTCCATCCCGGCCTTGAACACCAGCAGGGATGGAGCATTCACAAATTCCCTGGGCAACACATTGCAGTGCCTCAGCACCCTTGTAGTAAAGAACTCCTTCTAAGAGATCTTCTAAGACCTCCTATTTACCAACTGATAAGGATGCATTCTCGGGCCTAGATTGCCATGAATGGCACAAAGGCATTAAAAAATTAACTTTTAGCTTTAGGACACCTTCTCCTCTTCAAGATTTTACATACAGTGGAAAAGGCAGATGTGCACAGGCTGCCCAGGCAAAATTTGCAGCTCCTCTCAGCAAAAACATATGAGAGTTGGCACAGTTGAAGTTACGTTTTCTGAAAGCCCTAAACTATAACAGCTAAAGTAGAGTTAATGGTAGCATATAAATGTCATCAGAAAAATCTATTGCCTTTATATTTGCTTCCTTTGTGGGTATTAAGGAATCTCCATCCAGCCTCTGCTTTTGGATATATGTATATATATATATATGTCTCTACACAGTTGGCAAGGTTAAACTGCCAAGGGCAAGAAAACCCTTGGAAGGATCTGGACACCCCCTTCTTCCCACTCCCAGAACTCAAATGTGCCAAAATGTTATGGTTTCTTTTAGACCCACATAAATAAATGAGTGATGAGGAATTTCTCACCAATATAAAACTGAATTATTTGTTACTTAAAATAGACCTGTACCCAGCTGGTGTCAATCTTTCCATCCTGGGGACAACACCAAGAGCATCAGGACATCATGGTGCAAGATTGGGAAGGGACCATCGCAGAGACCAGGAAGAAGCAATCCTTGTAACATCCTTGGGGTTGCACAGGACAGGGAGGGCTTGGGAGTTTCTGCAATGAAAACCCATGTAGTTTCTGTCCCTGTTTAACAGCCTGGGGTCAGAGCTGCCAATTTTTGTAAGCAGCCAGTAGATTTATGAGCCCCAGCAGCACACCCGGCTCCAGCTGCTGAGCTGGAGGTGAGCAGCCGCAGGGAGCTGCATGGAGGAGCAGAGTGCAACAAGGGAAGAAAAGGCAAAAAGGAACAAAACAGGAGTTTGCTGGGGTTTGGGGCCCGTCTCCTCAGCCTTTTACATTAAGGGGTTGAGAAAAGCTGGTCCCCACGCATCTTGGGGTTTGCAGTGCAAAGCGCTTGGGGAGCGCTGTGCAAGCAAAGCCCTGGGGGGAAGTAAAGCCAAATTCAAAAAGCCCATAAAAAGCAGCAGGAAAGAAATCCTGGAAGAGTTAGGACAAAGAGTAACTTGTCCACAGGGTGTCACTCTTGACCCACATTTGGACCAGCACCCAGCCGTGCCGGGGTTTAGCTCCTCAAGCCTCCGGAAAGGCAGAAGCCTCTCCAAGAGGCGAGCTGGCATCTCTGGGTGTGCTGAACACCACCACTGCTCCCGGCCCTGCTTACCAACCAGGTGCTATCCTCCCCCCGCACTGCACCTTGCCTTGCTCAGCCAGAGGATGGCGATTGCATGGGTGTCCTCAAGACAAGCTCACAGCACGGCAGGGAAAGGGATGAAGAGTTGAAGAAAACACCTCTTCCACACGGCCAGACTCTTTCTCACTATTCTGCCCCAAACTTCTGCCATCCCCATTCAACGTTTCAGAAGTATTCTAGTTTACTGTGAAATTCTCCTAATCTCCCATACTGTCAGCCTGCTCCTTCCCCTAGGAACACCCTTGATTCCAGCCACTGCCTCCTGGGAAGATGTGACTTTACATGGTGAGTTTTGAATCAGATTAAATTAGCGCTGATAATCGGTAGCTGTTATCAGCAGAGATTGGAGGAGTTCTTCAGCCAAGAAGCCCTATGAAAAACCACCTCGTTTTCTGTGTCAAGCTGTAGGTTTCTCCAGACAGAAGGACAAAGCTGGTGTTAAGGTGCTCTGGTTGTAGCCTGAAAACAGGAACAGCCCTGAGCTTTTGACTGATGCTGTGCTGAGCCCAGGGAAGGCAGGACTGCCTGCCTTTGATACCTGAAGGGCTACCTGGCACAATTAAGCTTTCCCAGAAGAGGCATGGGGGGACGTGGTCAGATGCTGAGCTTGGAGGGGCCAGTGGGTGACATGGATGCTGGGATCAGCAGCACAGCAGCCAAAGTACAGGCTGCAACTTTTATAAAGCATCAGCAAAGTATGAATTATGGTGTGTTCTCCTGGCAAGGCTCCTGGAGCAGAGGACACACCAGCAAGAATACTATCTGCTCTTCCAGGGCTGGCTAGGACAGGATTTGTGTGTAGTGTGTAGAGCACATAATTCATCACACTATCATTTACATAGCATGAGCTCAGCACTGCAGCACTCTCTGACATTTTAAAATATTCTACCAGGGGTTCAGCAGCTTACTGGGATCAATGCATGAAATAGATCCCGAAAAGGATGCTGTTCCCTTGTACGACTCGATCCTCTGCTTGGAGGAGGTGCTCCCGAAAATCCTACCTCCATCAATCTTACTTGTCTGCGGCTCCTTTTTTCTGCAGTGACTTCACTCTTTTGCCCCAGGACACTGTTTTCAGGCGTGCTCAGCATAAACTCGGTTCTCTTTTGGGCCATCCTGCTTAATGTGGCTACCCCAAGCTTTTATGGAAACACCTGCAATATGTAAATGCAACCACATAAATCTCTGTAATGTGAAAAACCATCTTCAGGAAGCCATATAAGAATGCAGCCATGTGACTGCAAAACTTCTTTTACAAGTATCTAAATATAGATCATAGCAAGCAGCAAAACCAGACTTCAATTTTAAAAGCGAGGGCACAGGGGAGCCTGCAGAGTCAGCACTTCTTAAATAAGAAGTTCTTCTCGTACTAATTCATTTACAGCAGCATCTTCCCTTGACACAGCAAATTTGCATCACCGAATCCTGATCGCAGAGGCATAAAGATTTTTATGGGAGTCGGAAATAGCCTCCATGCAGGCACTGCTGTGGAAACGCTGCACCACCACTGACCTCTGCACCCAGACAAGGGCACGCTGCAGTTTGCACCAAGTGAGCTGCACAGACTTTACTCCTCCCTCTGCTTTTATCACATCCCAGTTAAATTCCCAGGTTTCTGTTTGCCCAAGTTGCTTCCTAGCATCAGTGGCTATGAGTACCTGGGGTCCCAGGGAGCATGACAGGCTGTCAAGCACCATGCAAGGGGTGCACAGGGCATGCAGGCTGATCAGTGAATACTGGATATACCCTCCACTTCACTCGCCTACACCTGCAGCTTAACTCTTTAGGATGATGAGGATATCCCACGCACCATTGTACATCTGTCTATTGTCATTATCTTGGCTGCCATCAGGTATTAGACTTCTCTGAATCGTTCCTCTAGCCTCATAGTTTCCATAGAAATACATTTTATATTTAGCAAAAGTCAACTGCCCTCTGAAAATCACTGAAAACACTGCAGAGACAGTGGCAAGTGTCCTATGAACATATGCTGGTCAAACAGTGGAGCAGTACTGCAGGATTCAGCAATACTCCAGATTTGCATAAGGAGTAAACTCAGATTAGGCAGCCATAAACTCACCTGCCAGCACATGAGCAGAGAGCAGAAGGGGGGAACCAAGGCTTTGAGAATCAAAACTAATTATGTGAAATTAGCCTTGTTCTAGGTTAACAGGAACCACTTGCTGAACCATGAGAGCTGCACCCAACTCACAACCAAGACTGTATCCCCCTGCAGAGAACAGGAGATGTCTGGGGAAACAACTCCCTCCTCCTTGACATCCATCCCACTGCAACACAAGTAGTGAGAAAGGTTTGATACAGACACAACAGAGAGGCACGCTTCCCACCTGAGCCCTCATCTGGGAAAGCACCGCTGTATGAGGATGGGATTTAGGTCTTACAGCATCAACAGAACTTAAGCAGGTGCTCAAGTGAATCCCTATATCTGAACACACCACAGAGACTGCTTGTGAATTCCCAAACGTTTTCCACTGGAATAATCAGAAGATCGCACGTTTTCTAAATATTGCATAAGTTGGCTGGTTGCTTGAATTTCAGATTTTGGGGCAAAGATCTATGTTATTATCAACTAAATTCCAAATAATTAGCGAGCATTTTTCACACTCTCATTCTTATTCACTGGTTTCCTATTGAATAGACAAAGAACATCAACTGGAGTTTGTTTTTAGCCAAATGATGAAATCCTGAGGGGTTTAACAGAAGGAAAATCAAATCACAACTCTTTATGTTTGATGGGACATACAATGGGGCATCGTGGTGTTCTAAAATCAGGGCATCCAGCTGCTGCACTTCAGGACATCAGTGTGATGTCAAATCAACCCTGCACTGTGCTTTGATTGCCCCCATCTGATTTTCCGATAGCAAACCTGAAAGTTTTATGTGGAAAATTCAATTTTGCATAGAAATTTTCTTTTCTTTCAATTAAAAGAAACCCAACATATCTGCTTTACACATCATGCACCATTTTTCTGCATGCCCCAACACATGACCAAAGAAGATCCACTGCATCCCTTCTGCATTTCATCTTTAAAAACCACAGCTGCATTAACAGCAGTTTATTGGACTCATATGTCTTCTCCAGTGCTTCCTAATGCATTAAGAGCACTTTTCTGCCTTGGTGTTTGCTAAAACCCCTGCAGGACAACCAGGGTTGCCGCAGCCACATAGATGTGGGGCAGGAGAGAAGCAAAAAACCATCAGATAGGAGCATGTGACAGAGATGTGCAAAGAACAGGCCAGAGAACCACAACCAAAAAGCAGTGGACAAAGCAACACTTCCTTCCAACCCAGAAGGATGAGCAGGGGCTGTTATACCTCCTATAACACCAGCAATGGAGGAAACTGCAGATACTTTGTGCTTCAAAGCCTGGCTTCTGCCAACCACCCAGCACACAGCAGCAACACATTAATTATATATACATATCTTTCCAAGAATGACCTGGTAACTGTAAAGAAAGTAACTGTATAATTATACTTTACTACTGCTTTAGTTGGACTCATGCTGTAATTACAAAGTAGATGCTAAGGAAAACCAGCCCATTGGTTTTACCATGAGCAATTAATGCAGGTTACCAACCTGATGGTTACAACAGGGCCAACACTAACATTGGCACCCAAATGTGTTATTCATCTATCGGTTGTGGCTCCCCTATAATGAGTGCTCTGCTTCATATTACACATCCAGAAACATGAGAAACAAATCGCATCAAAACCCCAACTGTGCTACTGAAAGGAAAACCCAAGGAGCAGAGGGCATGATACCTATCATGTGTTATGGTTCCTTTCCCTTGATTTCTGGTTTTGGCAAGTAGGCAGAGCTGGCTCTGCTCTTGCTCTGGGTTTGTGGTTGAGAACCTCTGCCAGCCATGTGTCTTGTGTACACCTTGCTTTCCTTATCCCTTGGATGTGGTATTCCTATTGCTGCTCTTCTCCAGCCACCATCTGACTGCAGAGGTGCAACTATCCCAGGTACCACAAGAGCTGGAGCAAGAGTCCTTTGACAATAGTATCTTTGGTATCATCTTTCAAGCAGCAGGATTTCATCCATGGCACTTTTACCTTTACACCATAGTCTTCAGCATTAATAACTCCCCGTGTCATTTTTTCATCATCGTGTCTCAAGCCACTGCCTAACTGGCTACTGGCAGGTTTGGTGCCCCATCCAAATCCCTCTTAATCTAACTTACTTTTGTAATAGATAAAGAGCAGCCTCCGTGGAGTTATCTTTTTTTCATGGGACAGTCGGCCTTGGTGATATCTTCCATCTGACCCATTCATCTCTTATCTACAGAAAACACACACTGTGGTTATTTACAACACTAGAAATGATGAGTATCTGGTGGGTTGCTTCCTCTTGATTTGAGGCACAGAAAACACAGGCAAAAGCTCCCTCGTGTTAGCACTGGGTCAGCTATCGCATGTTAATAAAACATCAGGAAATCATATTTACCACTGTGTTGTTTTCTCAGGCTAGGAGAAGGGTGACATATAGTTGAAATGGATTTGTGAAATTGACACCACATTTAAAACAAGGCTAGAAGCTACAGCAGGAGGGTCAGCCCTTTCTAGTCTTTCCAACCACGTTTCATGTGGGGATTCACACCTCTTCCCACCAGGGCAATAACCATGGCAAGAAGAACAGTCATGAGGCGAGGACTAAGAGGCAGGTGAGTACAGGAGCACCAGGGCCAGTGGTGGTCGCCTCGGAACTGGTGAGAAACAGAAATCAGTCTATGGCTCCCATCAACCCAGAGAGGAGGTTTCTCTTCTACCCCACTTAAAGACATTGGAGTAGGAGCAATATTTGCACTGTATATACTATACTGGGTTATAAAAGCACAACTAAGGACTCCAAGGTTGAAGGCTGCTTCTTACAATTACAGCCTCCCTGGTGCCAGTGTCAGGGGTGGTTGTCCCTTGCCCTTGCCTGGAAAAGTGGACATGCTTCTCTGTCCCTTCCTGCTTTCTCCATGTTGGGAAATGCTAAAACCTGTGCAGATACAAGTATTTACCCAAAACACTCAGCAAGTCTGGATCCTGATGGTAAACAATGGGTAAATGCACTCTCTTACTGTGGAAAGAACAGTCAATGAGGTGTCATTCTGGCATGGGAGCAGCAGAGATGTTTCTACCCTGTCTTTCCTTCATGGACATGACTGGTGCTGGGAATGAAAGGCATCATGGAGGAAGCTCCCCAGGGATCTGTAGCCTCTGGAGTGTCCATGGAGAAGAGCTTTCCCCCAGCCCAGCTCATGTGCAGGGGCAGAAGACATACAGATCTCTCCTCCAAATGTACTGAGTACATGCCTTTTTAAAATGATGGCTGCAAGAACCATAATGAAATAGAACAAAATCATTGTAGCACCAGGATCCAACTGCAGTAAATCATAGTCCTGCAGGTGAACCTTAACCAGCTGTAGCTGAAACTTCTTAGCCCTTAAAAACAAGGCAAGACTCTTTAAATTAGATGCATCAGCAGGACATTTAGGCTTCATACCATTAAGAGATGCTAACGACAGCCTGCAGGCAGCCTCCATCCAAACCTCTTTCATATCCTACCTTGATGTTGGTGTGAATGATGGCTCCACATTCTCACCTGTCATTGCCACCTAAACCAGCATTTTCATGAGCATGGTATAAACTTTGGAGCAATTCAGTTCTGGATCATTTTATTTCAAGTCTGAAAGTAACAATCAAAACAAAAGAGATTTTCAGCTATTAAAAAAATAGGTTTCATTACAGCTGAGGCAGCTTCTGGCTACCTCTGCCTTCTGTCGTGCCACAGCAATGGAGATGTCCTATCATCTGAGCCACCAAGAAGAGAGCATCTATCCCAAAGATACTCCGCAACTTTGTGGATGCACCAAAGCCATGTTCTTCTATTTCAGGTTAGAATTACAGATTTAATTGTACCCCATAATTTACCATACTTGATTCTTCAGCATCCACTGTTTTCCTTATTTTCAGCATCCCCACATTTTTCATCTTCTTTCGCCATCGCATATTTATTGGATGCTGTACAATAAGTGGAGAGTTAAAGTGTCCCTGTAACATTTTACTTATTCTGTGACTTACTAAGAAAAAGAGCGCTGAATAGAAAGGCTAGAGTTTAATTTCTGGGCTCTGTTGCCATTTGCAAGCTGCACTGTCCTACAGCTCCTCACTTGAAATACAGTCACCCATTCAGCTTTATGCTAGCTCCGGAGCAATAAACCTGCACTTTGCCAGAGGAATTTTAAATCACTCTACATCAATGCAGAGATCTTTAAGAAACAGATTTAAAAACGTAAAAAAGTGAGGGTCAAAATGAAACTTTTGGATTTTACTGAGTGGGTCTGCAAATTCTCCATCTTTATAAAGAGAAAAGTCAATTGCTTTCGGAAGTGAAAATGGACCTTTTTTTGATAAAGATTTTTATTTAATTTGCCTAAAGACCCCAGATGGATGGGGTTTTGAACAACCTGGTCTAGTGGAAGGTGTGCTTGGTCATACAAGGGGTTGGAGCTATAAGATCTTTAAGCCCCCTCCAACCCAAACCATTCTGTGATTCCATGTAGTATAGAACTTAGTGAACAAGAATTCAATAAAGTGATCTACTGTCAATGGAAATCTCCATCATGTCTATGCATTTAACAATTTAGAATATGGGAGCCCATAATCTGAATTCTGTTGCTGAGTCTGGGGCTGTGCAAGGATGCCTGGGCAGCTCTCCTCATGCCAATGGGCATAGGGATTTGAGCCTCTGCTCTGCACCAAGGGAGCATCATCAGGTCTGAGCATCTCGGTGGGTGGAGGAGATTTCCTGTTAGAGAGGTGTCACAGTGCAATGTGCAGGGCATGGAGGGGGCATCTCCCATGTCCCATTACATGTGGCTTGGCACTTCTCCACCAGGTGCCTGTTTTTCCTCTGTGTTCCCTTTGTCTGCCTCGGATTGAGACTCCCTGGAGGAGAGCCCACTTCTACACAGCACAAAGCGCCACAGAGGCCTGCCTGCACCTGGGTTTCTAGGAGCGAAATTAAGCAATTACAATTGTTACTCTCATTTTTTAGCAATTTCATGCTAAAGTTCTGTTTTTCTTCAAAGCTAAAGGTCAATGATTAATTCAAAACCTGCATTTTCCTGAAAATTATGGACTGGAGAAATAATGCAGAAGCAGAGAAAACAATTCCACTCCCCATTTTACCTTAGTAAACCTGAAATAGCTCACTCCATCTGCAGCATGTCTTTGCCTTCGCATTTCTCCTGGCCTTTTCCAGGGCTGTTACAGGGGTCACAGCTACAACATTAGCTTTCTATGGACCTGTGAATCCATTACCTTCCCATTTGGATGAGTTGAACTGGACACCAGCACTCACAGCCCAGGAAGCATCTTGCTTTGCATTCAAAGTTAGCTGAAGTCCTTTCAGTGGAGGGGCTGATGATGACCAGATGCTGCATTGATTTAAATCTCCCTGGGTGAAGGTGTTGTGGACACAGGTACCTGTGAGAGACTGCATATGTTTTAGCAGAGTACAGATTTTGCAATCCATTATGGTCATTGCTGTGTTTTTATTATTATTTGTGTCTTGAAAAATAAGACATTTAGCTAAGCTTACTAATTGCTTGAAACTCAAATCATTTAAGCTGTCTAACCTTGTTCAGGATAATTATTTCTATCCATTATCCATCATGCTAAAAAATGACAGCTCTGGGACAAGGAGGCTTTTCAAGCAAATGTTTTAAGACAGTGTTTTAGGTTGCAGGCACTGGCAAATGTTAATTAAATTAGATAAACAATGACTCAGAGTAGCTGCTATACTGAAAAGAAAGATGGGAGGTAATGGAGGAAGGAATTTGGCAGCTCAGAGGTCGAAGCAGTATTTTTGGAACTGAGAATCTGTCCCTTGAGCAAGTACTTCGCCTGAATTCAACAGGATGAATAGAACTGGTGCCCTTTTAGTTTTACACCTTTAGACAGCATTTGCGTGGGTTTGGTGAATGCATTTCTGCCAGGGTATGTGGTGTATGTTACCTGTCCAAGGCGTCTTCCAAGTCCATCTGCCAGCCTTGACCGCACAGTCGCAGGAGGACCAGCAGCCCCACACAGCCCCTTCCTTGGGTAGGGCCAGTCCTGAAAGAGCTGACCCAAGATGCATGTTGAATAGTCCCATTTGGTGGAAGTTGTGCACTGCACTGAATTAAGCATTTTCAAGAGCAAGGGTCCAAAAGTGACCTGCAGGTCTAGAAACACTTCTGATACTTCCTGTGACATAGGTATCCTTAATTTGTTCAACGATGCAGCTTGATATTACTTAGTAACACTTAATACAACAGTTCTTATTACCTGGTGCAATAACAATTTGAAAATCAAAGTGCTGAAAGGAAGATTTTTCTACTGAGGATTTGCTGCACTAAGGATCCCAAGCCAAATACCTAGATTGGAGTTTTACATCTACTAGAAGAGAAAAGGCTGAGGATGAGATCCTTATTTTTGCTGTGAAAGCAAATGACTTGGCAATGTGAAGGGGTTTCTGGCATCCCATGCTGACCCTGCAGGGTGGTAGGGGCTTTCTCTTTAGAGGAGTTTTGGAGAGGATTTTTTTTGCTGCTGCACCTATGGAGTTTGTACAGGGAAACAAGACTCCATGAGTGTACCAGGGGTCCACCTGTATAGGGGTGGAATGAAGGAAAAGAGAGAAAAAGTCATGCAGCACCTTCAAAACAACTTAAATTGTGTTACAAGAGTATATGGGCTGCCTATCAAAGTCCATAAGCTTTAGCCTTTTACATATTTAGCTCACAACAGAAGCTTTTACATTTGTTCCAGAGGTCTGAGGGTCTTTTGTCATTGCCTTTTGTCCCCAGCTGCAGTAGAAGACAATGGTGCCTCCACTCTGCTAGCTCAATGACCATCATGTACCTGTGATGGTAGGTTATTTCCCTACAGGGAATAACCAACACTGACTCTTGTGGTGGCTGGAGAGCAAAGGCTTTGGGAGTGAGCAACAAGCCATCAGAGAGCAAGCCAGCCAGCTACAGCTCTCCCAAATGAAACCCAGAAACTGCTCAACTATTCTAATTCCTGCACATCTCAGGTCATGTTCCTTCAAGCATTCAGCTGACTCGCCTTTCTTCCTGGAAACAGCACTGCTGCAGTCCCTTGCCATGCATGGTCCCTGATGGAGGCCCTGTGGTGTCCTCACCCTCAGCATCCCTGAGATTCAGACAACTGTTGGGTTTTTTACTGCAGAGATACTGATCTGTCCAAACTTTTTTCACCTGCTCTGATCATTTGAGCTCCTTGGGGGCACACACCTCCATGACACTGTCCAACTAATTAGTTGCTTCACTGCCTGCATTCTGCAATTCTTTAGTGATGGGTTCCCATCTGACATCTTATGACAACTGATTAGTAAAGTAGGCCATGAGTTTCAGAAATATGTAGTTTGGGCACCACTTACTATTAACTGTTTGTATGCTCCTTTTTTGTTTCTTCGGTTTTAAGACACTTTACCCTTCAATGGAAATACCAAAGGATGAGAAAAAGGTTGTGAACTGGCAGTTTTACAAAACAAGATGAAGTAAATCTTAAGAGCCTTTGAATAACAAGCCTTGAAGAGGCAAAAAGGGAATATATGTCCTTACTGCAACGCTATATATTACAGATGTCCAGGTACCAAGACAACATCCAAAACTGCTAGTCCGTCCTTTAGTCTTGGGCCAGAACCATACACAAGCTAATTAATGAATTAGGATAAAGTTGAAACAACCTGCCTTCACCCCAGGGTCCCCCACCAACAGGGCAGAAAAGAAACAATAAATAAAGCTTGAAGGTTGAAACAATGAACACTCCTCTCCAGGTTAAAAGGATGTCAGCAAGCTACAGCACCACAGCGGTTAAATGTCGGTGAAGATTTGACTGCCTTTGGTCTGGGATTTGCTCTCACTTGAGAGCTGGTCAAACCAATCTTTCCAAAACACTGACTTCTGAACTTTTGCCAGAGGTGCCTCTCTCCAGTGACCAGGCAGGCGACATGCTAAACCTGTCAGATCAGAATAAGCAGAAAAGTGTGCACTCGCCATGGGGAGGGCATTTAAAGGCACAGGTTTCCTTCCATGGGTGAGGTGGAGGGCTTGCATATGTACCAGGAGGCTTGCAAATATCAAGAGACAGTGATGGGTCCCCATTGCCAGTAGGCTGGTATGCATCCCGCTGGGGTGAAGTGAGAGATCTTGGCTTTAAAATCTGTCTTTTCTAAAAGACAGAGCTCTGCTCTTGCAGGGCAATGCAAAATCTGGTTTTACTGAAGTCTGAGAGATAAAGGGAAAGAAAGAATAACAGCGGGGTTGCTACCAAAGGGAAATAATAAATAAACCCTTGTGTTTAGTGTTCAAACACAGGCCCCTCCTGGCTAAAGATCTTCAGTAATTTCTGATCTGAGTCACTCTTAACCACATGTTCAGCCTTCCTGTTAATTTTGAGGATGCTGCAACCACTGGTAACACAGGTTATGATCGCATTATTGCAGTGGCCACTCCAGAGTGTTATAAGAGACAATCAGTCAACAGGAGTCACCAATGATCCTCATTTTAGCACCATGGTTTGGATGAAGAGTCACAAACTCTTCTCTTGAACCAAACAGTCCCAGTGTAATACAGCAAAGGAGCGTTTCTTTGATCTTCAAACAACCTCCTCTAAAGAAGTCTCTTCTCCATACATGACTAAACTAACATCCACCACGAACCTCTGATGTCTGATCAGGATAGTTGACTGCTGGAACTGGGAAGCTGAACACTGTTTCAGTGTGACCTATACACAAATGGAACTCACACCAGAGCCAGAGCTGAAACACTTCTGCTGCCAACAACCCAAGGTCCTATCCCACCAATGGCAATGACAATGAACCACTCTCATCCTTCCAGGTCCCTGTTTTTTATGGAACATCACTTACACTGGGCACTGCCATCTCACCTGCATGAAGCAACTCATGAGCAAAGTTTAAGCCTGTATCTTTACCCTGGGGTATCAAATCTGCCAAGACATATCTCCAGCTCTTTCAATATTTATACACAAATGAGGGTAAGCATTTTCAGTGCTGGCAAGGCACAGAAAACAAACATGTCTATTTTCTACCACACACAATCATGCCAATACCAGAAAGAAATACCAGTGCTGAGTCAAGACAACCTGAGATACACATAACAGTCAAGTGAAGTTGAACCCAAGTGGGACAGTTGTCAGTATGCAGAAGAGAGAATTTGGAAGGGTTTTTGGTTAAACCACACATTCCTGAATGAACTCCTGCTTAAAAAAAAACACCAGAAGAATCCACAAGTACATTCAGCTCTCTCATAGCAGCAATTAGCACTTCCAACCATACTCAGTTGGCTGGGAGACTGCATCCCATCCTGGCAGATACTGACCTGGCTTTAGTTTTTCACACCTTGGTCACTTGGCTGTATTACAGCAAACAATATACCTGGGCATGAAGCCTGCAACTCTTAGGAAACTCCAGATAGTACAAAACGTTACAGAAAATCTCTTCAGTGACATTCACTGACACAAGTACATTATACCTATTCTCAACTGTCTACAGTAGCTTCATAATTTTAATTTGGAGACATGTTCAAGTTTTTGACCTTTTTCTGTCTGATGGTCCTGAAGTGTGACATGTGCCTGAAGCTATCTGACAAAATGTATGAAACTATTGGATAAAAACCATGGTCAAGAAACACGCTTCTCTGGTGCAGCAGAAGCCTTTACAACACAAGTAAAGCTTGCCTATGTGGTACACTGCACTTCTGCATGAGCATGGTATGGACTTGCTTAATCATAGATAATTGTGCATATTGTAAACAGGAGTCATCTCCCTCCCTCAGCCACGAGTGCTTGTAATTGCTTGATGCATATGTACTACAAAAATAAGTAAGTCAGAAAAGCTCTGGAGTAAGCCACTGAACTCTCCTCCAGTGGAAATTTGGTTGGAGGCATTCCTCGTGTTGGCATTCATGGCTCATGCAAACCCTCACTTGAAACAGATGCAAGTAAGCAGATAGGAGTTGCAAGCTGCTGAGACATTCAGCAAGATGCAATCAAAGGGTGTTCCCAAATGATCTGTTTTCTGCATCTCCTATTTATAAGCAGAGTTTACAGCAAGTCAATTTCTAGTTATTTCAGATGAAGAACAATTTGACCACCACATTTGTTTCAAATCATTAGGGGTGGTTACATCTCACCAAATTAAAATCTCTTTCCTCCCAGATCTGAGGTTTTTGAGCAAAGACCAAACAATTCTGTGTGTACTGTCAGAAAAGATATAGATACTAGTTAGCTGCAGGTGAATCATAAGAAAAACCCTTGTGCTTACACTCAACTACTTGATGTGTCTGATAGCAGCAGTAATAAGTGAAGCCTCTAGCTCAGATTTCCAATACCTGGTTGACAAAAAGAGCAGGTGAATACTTTATTTCTAATAAGTTTGGCAGGCTCACAGAGAGGACTCCCCTGGAGATACCAAGAAGTGCAAGTCCTCAGAGAAATGTGTTTTTGTGAGCTGCAAATACGTGTTTGGTCAGAGTTTTGGCAAGCAACTCAAGCTAGTTTTTCGTCCTATGTAAGCCTTTTACGTCATGCCCTAGAAACAACAACAGCTGTTAATTATTTATCAGTTGATGAACATTGGCCTGTTAATTGCAAAACATAAAATAGATTAGGCAGCAAAGCTCAATGTATATGCAAGCAGGGGGTTCTGCTCTGCTTTGGGTGTGACTTGGTTAAATATGCAATTGTAGGTCTCTAATTTGCAGGGACTACCTTCGTCAGTGATTTAATCTCAGAAAGTCTAAGGGACCTACAATCTTTAGGTAAGCTTACTAAAAATGGAAAGATTTTCCAAACTTCAAGTTCTTGAGCCCCTATCATGACTCTAATCTGTCACGAAGATAAGATCTCTAGCATCTTCACTGCATCATGCTTTGAACTGAACAATTACAGCTCCTTTGGAAGGGGAAGTGCTAATGAGCAAGGATAAGACCATAAAATTCAAGAGACTGCTTTCCTTTTTCGTGCTAAATCTTAGCCTTTATATTGCATTCTTGTCATTCAATACTCTTTGGTGGTGCACCAAAAGACCAGGGTAGACAGTCAGTGACTCACCTGCATTACAGGTCCTACTGGCTCCTTTCTTTTTTGTTGACCAGAAAACTACAGTTGACATCATACCAATAAAATAAAAGCTCCTGAGCACCTCCCTTGTGCCAGTGGAGTATTTTCATCCTGTTAAATTGGTCCCGAGTTACAACAGTCTCTTTCACATACAAAAGGGCTATACCAAGGTGAGGAGGAAATATACGCAAAAGGTGTTTTGGGAGGCTGTGCAGGGCTACCTGGTGAAGGAGCTCTGGGAAGGATTCCTGTGCCCTTGTCCACCATGCAGGCATGCTGTCACATATAGTGAGCATGAGTGGCCTGATATCAGCATTGAAATTATTGGCTATGGTTGCTCATATTCATCTGCTCACCCATTTACCCATCATGCTGGGTAAATGCAACAATCATGCTTATTGGCCTTTTAACACCACCAATCTGGGGGTTCACAAGGAGAATCTTGTTCTTAAGCTCCATTTCTGATGCATGGTCTCCTTCACTTTTTTAGAAGCAAGGTGATTTTTCATGGCAAAGTCAGACACCCCAAGAGGCTGGTGCTTATTGACTGACATGCAATAAGGTGGATCTTAAACCAGCACACATTTGAGTAGGTTGATTGCTTATATGGAGCCTCACTGATGCACACCAGACAAGAAGAGCAGTAAAAGAAGGGATAGGAGATGATTTAAGAGCTGTCCCAGCTGTGAATCCCTTTAAAGTTTGGTTCTTAGACCTGCAAAGCAGAAAACAATATTTGCATACAGACCAAAACCAGTCCCAAAGATGGTGAGACACTTAAATCAGGATTTCATCTTGTTTGGTGGACACATTGTGCCAGTTACAAATCACTGCATATTCCAGCAGTCAGGTGGCTAGAAAGGGATAGAGACCACAGCTCTGACCAGCCTCCTGTAGTGCTTGATGGAGCAGCTTCTTTCACTTCCACTGCATTTTGGCACTGAAACCCTTTGGGTTAGCAACCTCCCAAAGAAAACTTTAAAGCTTTTCAGAAAATAGTACCAAGCCATACCCATCCTTGAAGGAAACAAGTTAAAGCAACTAAAACAGATGCAAGCAAGCTTGGTTTTAAGCAACAGGGGAGGGTGGGAACAGTGCGCTTGTTGCTTTTTACTCTAAATAGCATCAGGAAGCCTTGCAATCCCTGAATTAAAAAGGAAATAAACTTTCAGCGCAGGTTGTGGGACCAGTAGTTTATACACTAAAGCAATATGCACATTTAACAACCTGAAAATGAGACAGCTCTGCACTGCACAGCCAGCCACACAGAAAACAAACACAGCCCTTGGAGCAATGTCCTGGAAGGTTTCGGCTCCAACTCAGACCAACACTTTCATGTAGGATGAAGGTGTGACTGCAGGGAGGGTGATGGGCCTCCAGCTGGGACCCAAGGGCTGGGTAAGAGGAGCCAAACCCCAGCCCTCTCGCTGTGAAGCCAGGGTCAGTCTTGCCCTGAATGAAGGTTGCTGGAAGGGGGCCATAATTCACAGCATCCTTTAAATGGTTAAATGGGCTACACATGTGTCAGAGTGCTCCTGGAGTGGCAAATTTAGAGCGCTGTATTCTGTTTAAATAATAAATGTTGTATTTTTTCTTTTCCTTTATTTTTTACAGGACCTGCACAGCCTGCAAAGTGTCTTCAAGTATAAAAAATCCCCAATTGCTCTGAATCTGCAATCACTCTGACCATTGGGCTTCAGCCATCTAAACCAGAGCAGAACTGGGGCAAAAATGAAAGGGTATCCATAAAGATATCCACCATGTGAGATACCCCTAACGTGTTTCCCAACAGCATCTGAACTAAGAGGGTCTTGAACTCCGGTTTGCATAGGTACTGCTTAGATCTCTGAATGCTCCTCATGTTCTTAATCACGTCTGCTCCAGAGATGAGGCTATGAATAATTAACTATGCCTCCAACATTACAGTCATAGATTATGGTGGCGGTGACTTGTGGACTGCCATGCGCAGCATAAACCATTTAGGAAACTCTGTTATCCACTTTCCCTTTATATTTGTCTTGCAATCACTTACCGCTTAAAAGGGTAAATCTTTCATAGCTTTAATTAAAGCATTTAAAATAATTTACACTGAAATTGTATGTGCTTGGGTCTGTCAAAATTGATGCTTTAATAACATGTCATCCCTTTTTTCGATTGCCCTGAAATCTGTTAAAATTACCACTAATCTAATTGGGAACAAAGTTGTCAAATGCATGCAGCTCTGACAGTTTGTCTTTCTGCAAACTGCCGACAGATTGCAAGTTACGCATGTGTTGAGCAGATGGGTAAGTTAAAAGGAACACAAAAAAAAGCAATTTATTAAATCACCTGGAACCAGCAGCTCCATTCCAAAAATAGTGAGAATGAAATATAGCAAGAGCTAGGAGAGTTGGCACTGGAATATGCCAGAAGGTACCAGTTACAAAACAAGATAAACATTTTGAGAAGCCTCAGCTGTGTTGCAGAATAATGAGGCGTTATTTAACCCGATATAGATTACCAGCAGAAATTAATTTAGGGTGCAGGGTTTTGTGAGAGTGTGTGAGAGTGTGTGTGTGTGTGTGAGGGTTGGGTTTTTTTAAGGATTTCTTTTTTTTTTTACATCCCTGTGTTTTAACTCTTTCACGTCTGAAAGACAAGTCCCCCATCTCTCTCCCTCAACCCGAGCAGGGCTGCTGGACCCACTTCTCATCCCCATGGCAGAGGCAAGCAGCGGGTGCCCTCTCCTTCAGCATCCTCCTACATCTTCCCTTCCACTGGCATCTCCCTCATATTTGAGAGGCTAAGGTTGCACGTTCCTCAGAGACAACTTGGCCACTGATGTCATTGGGCTTGGCAGTCCCATACCAGCCCATAAATACTTTCTTTGGAAGGAAATGTGAAGAGAAGGGAGGCAGAGATGGCATCTGCAGGGACAACTGGCTTATCCACTCCAGTTCTGCCTTTTGTAATGCCTTCCTTGGACCTCCAGCTCTCCCCACATTAATCCCACAGCTACTCCTCTGCTCCCTGCCCATCCTTAATGTCCCCCATCTCTCTGTTCCCAACAAGCAAGTAGGAAACTGAGACGAGTTCCATGGCCACCATGTGGGCTCAGTCCTCCCCCTACAAGTCCATCTGCCCTGGCTGTGTTAATACAGTGCTTAGGAAAAAGCAGATTTCATTCTTGGTTTCTCCATAATACTACACTGTTCAGCAGCATTTATTATTGAAGAGCAAGACCAAGATTAAAAACAAGTGCAGAAGCACTAGATAAGCATGATTCACCTGCTGAGGCCACCATGGAGGACAGCAGGGGGAAGATGCTCATGTTCTTCCCCTGGTTCAGTGCCAGCTCAGCAGGAAGGATGAAGGCATGAAGCTTCATCACATCACTTTCATTCCCTGAAACACTCTTACCAATATTTAGGGGTGTTGTGGGCAGGCAGTGACTGTTGTGCTTTGTGGCTCTCTAATCTCCTGCATATCTTTGTCAAAAGACTAGCACCAAATCCTGCCTACAGCAGCCAGGTGGGCAAAGGAGAGGAAGGCCAAACCCTAAACACCACATCACCTTGAGTCCATGGAATACTCCTTGGTCCTACAAAAACAGAGGCAAGCTCCCATGACTACAAAGTACATTAGGAAAGAGACCCTCTCAGCAACTTTATGAACTAACTTTACAAGGCACACTTTAAATGGCTACGGCACCATTTCAGAAATGGAGATACACTGATTTAAACCAGCTGACAACCTTTGGCCCGTAAGGCAAGGTAATAGGTACCCCTTCCCAGCGAGCAGGGAGCTGGTGCCATTTCATACATGTGTTCAGGGAGGAGGAAAGATCATAAAAAGAATTGCAAAATGGGAAGTTACAAGTAGAATTACTTCTCCCTCCCTCCCCCCGCTCCTTCTTTGACCTAAGGAACAAACTTTTTGACCCCTTCTTTCCCATAGAAAACTTGAGGAGGAAAGTCTGCCTAATTTTCCTACAGTTTAAAGATGTCTTCACATTCTGGCATGGAGATGGATGAGACACTCTCCTGCAAAAGTGATGGAATTCCTTGTGTAAAAATTAGATTTATAAGTCTCAATGAACAAGAGATGAAAATCTAGCCCTAGATAACATTACTGCACTCAGCGTGATAACAGGCAAAATATGATCCTTAATGCAAGATTAAAAGGATAGAATGTAAACCACTGAACAAGCATGGTGGGCCTAAAATTGTGGCTATGAAAGGCAATGAAAAAGATTGAACTATCAAGGCAGAGTGAAAACATTTCATGTATTTCTAGCTAGGTCAGGTCAGCCCCTGCATTCCTGAACTCCTGCACATGGCAGGGATGGAGGCAGAAGGTGCTATTAAACAACATTTATGCCTCCACGTTCAAAAGCCAGAACTTTTCTGACCCCTGCTTGGCTGTTTCCCTGCAGCTGGCCTGTAGCAACCAGGAAAATCACATCCCTCCTCAATGCCTTGTCCCAGGGTCCTTCCCCAAATCTCCTTCCTCTCATGTGCCCCTCTCCTTGTACAGCACAGGGGGCACTGATGCTGGCCCGCACTTCCCTTTTAACTTTCATCACAGTTTAAATGGACATTTCCCCTTTCCTCATATCCAAGCAGGTCATCATTTAGAGTCTGTGATTTATTTAACGGTGGTTTTAACCCCACTTAGAAATAGGCTGCTTTCCTGATTTATTGATTCCTCCTTCCCCTTGTTAATTTGACTCATTTCTTTGGAAATTATTCATAGTTAATCATGGTAAGAATAAAATTAGTTATAGTGCCCACTTTGCTGCAAAGGGAGCGTAAATAACTTTTAAAGCAAATCGGAAAGAAAAACATGTTAAAGCAAAGAAAGAGAAAAAAGGGAAAAGCCAGAAGAATATATAAAAAATGATGACAATCCAGAGGGGGCAGTAAATTAAACTTCTCCACTGTTACTAGTTAGAGGAAGGCACAAATTCACATTCCACAGGAGCATGGCTTTTACAGCAAGCTCTCCTCAACTGAATTTGCCATATCTTCTGGGAAATACACCATTTGGAAGATAAAATCTCCCACCACTCCACCACCACTGCCACCATTCAGAAGATTAAAAAACCCCGCCAACTCTGTTGTGTGCCTTTTGTGCCCACTAGAGGAATGTAAAACCATTATATTTAAGTATCATAATGGCCAACATATGCTTTTTCTTAGAAATGACACCACCATCTGGATTAAGTTCTCCCGATCATTTCAGACAATGTTACGATTATGATATTTTTTCCCCTCTTCAGGAGAATGAACTGCCCAGAAAGTAAGAACAGTTGCAGATGGGGAATATTTGTTTTTCCCCTTTTCCACTTCTGGCAACCTTGAAAGAAGCGGTAAACTCTTTATTATACTGAAGTCATTTGATTTCACTTGCTAATTGATCATGGAAGCCTACCTGAGTACACCCCAATATTAAGCCTGGAAGACTCCTATTGCCTTACAACTTCACTACTACAGTTTATAAAGTATGTAATTGCCGTAATGATGAAATTACATCATCATAGCCTTTGCAACAGTGTCTTCACAACCATATCAGTCGTTAAATATTACAGCGACTGGTACAGGGAAAAAGAGAACCAAACTTAACCCTTTGCTGATTGAGGGCTTTACAGCACACTGGTGTATAAGGGGGAAGTCTTCTCACCTGACCAACTCCTTACCAGCCCTGTGGCTATTGTCATGGACGTCGGAGACCTTCTGGGCCACCACATCCAACTGGCTGTAACTGGAAATGGGCACACCGGGATAATTGATGTGCTCAATCTGACCATGCACAGGTGGCAGGGAGACGGCATACAGCAGCTTCTCGGGTTTGCTAGTGCCATCTGTTGCCACAGGAACATCTGTCGTCAAGGTCACCCTGTCACCCTCTGTTAAAGTTACAGGTTTGGTGAGTAGAACAATGTCACCTAAAAAAAAAATGAAATAAGTGGAAACAAGCAGGAGGGAAATTAAAAAGGGGAATATTCCTTATTACATCCCAGGCCGGAAGGAGAGAACAGGATAAAAGTCAGCCCTTCAGCTCAGAGACAGGAGATGGATCTATCAAAATAGCTAGGGAAAATGTTTTACTTTAGGTTTCAGAGGGAGACAGGATATTTACAACAGAAAAAGCTGCAGAGGTATCTCATTTGTTTTCCAATATGCCCCACAATGAGTCTCATTTCAAGGCTGACACTAAGTGGATTCACATCATTTTTGTCTAATCTCAGCCTGGGTGAGTTTATAGAGGAGCATGTGTATTTATCTGGCTGTATGATTTGTCCAAAATATTGAAGCCAGCTTTGATTTTCTGTTTGGGGAGTGAGAATGACCCAGTTGTTTAGAAAGAACAATTATGTTAATAGATCCAAATGAGCCAATGGACAGAATGTGTTGATGAACTAAGCATTAAGTGCAAACACTGTGTTTTAAGCTGATAGTGATGCTGTAACCTCAGCAACAGAGTTTCTGGCTCCATCAGATTTATTTATGAAGAGCTCCATCGTATCACCCAAGGGCCAGGGCAGTTTTCACATTTACAGAGGAGTAACCCCAGAAAATTGAGGCTGCTCTAAAATTGAACAACTGCTCCTCTCAGAAGAGGAGTAGCGATTAGATTTAGTCATACCCACTCCATCTTTTTCTATCATAACACTCCTTGCTCTTAAAAACCTGTCGAAGTCAGGGTGGCAGCACGACAGTGGACCTGCCAAAGGCAGAAGCAGAGACCAGGTTTTATCTGAGGATGTTGCAAAAGCAAGAGAGTACTATCAATCAGCTTCTGTTGTTGTTAGTCAACCTGCTGATGACAACATACAATAGTGGCATTTCTAGCCTGTACTTCATGGGAGCTTTTTTTCCTGTTTCTAGCCGCATTATCATGTTGCCAACTGACTTTCAGAAACAACAAGTTCCTAGTTAATGGAGAAGGCTGCCAGCAACATCTGAGAGTAATGGTTGTCAGGGCTTGGGGGTTTTAAAATTTATTCCCACTATAAAATCTCCACCGATTTTCATGCTTTCCACCCCATTTGATGGCTCACCTTTGCTATTAACTGTTTTAACACCATTTCTGCACTGCAGATACCATAGCAAACAAAAACTGGCAGTGAGACTTGATGCATTCAACAGCTACTATCTGAGGAAATTAGTCTAAGGAATTGCAGTCATTAAAAATACAAATACAATTATAATTATAGCAAAAACTTTAATTGTGTTTGAGAAAAATCATCAAAAGGGAAAACAACCATCCACTTTCTCAGCACAATGAACATTATCACAACTCACCTGTCTTGGAGCATTTGACATCAGACAAAACATTTGTGCTGTGCTGGAGAAGAAACTGGGTGCATCTTTCTTTTTGATTGCATCTTTGAAGAAGACTATATTTGTGTGAGGTTCCACTGAACTGGGATCGCTTTTCAGGTTCTTTCCAAAAATGATCTGATATCAAGGAGGAATGCAGAGAGAACCTAGAAGTGCAAAGCAAGGGAAGGCACTGCAGGAAGCAGCCAGGGATGAAGGACATCAACCTGCTCTACGCTTTGCTCAAGAGTTACAGAAGTCCACAGTCAAGGCCAAGCTGATTAACTAGATGCACTGCTCATGTTAACTCGTTTTCTTTACAAGAAATCCAAACAAGTAAGATAAAGAAGCAACAACAAAACAGGCAAGTGCATCTGTAAGAGTGGTGAGGCACTGGAATGGGTTGTCGAAGGAAGTTGTGAATGCTCCATTGTTGGCGGTGTTCAAGGCCGGGTTGGAAATAGTCTTGAGTGGCATGGATTAGCGGGAGGTGTCCCTGCCCATAGCAAGGGGGTTGGAACTAGATGATCTTAAAGGTCCTTTCCAACACTAACTATTCTATGATTCTATGATTTTTTTGCCCATGTGGAAAGAAGAGTGCAGTTTCTCATAGCGTCTTGAAAGACTTTTTATATTCCCATTTTTTAGATGCTTAGCAGGGGATGGTGATGATCACCTAGGCTGTCCCTTTTAGAAAAGCTTTCTGTTACTGTCTGCCATCCTACTGCATTCTTCCATTAATGGCATCTGAAAACAGGAGTCTACCAAGCTTTAAAACACCAAGAGCCTTTCAGAAACCAGAGCCCGACCTTTGCTAGCCCCATCATATCTGCTCCAGAGAGATGCAGTGATATGAAACTGCCTCAAGACCCATGATATGGAGAAGACCCTCCTGATCAGTTCATTGAGCAGAAAGTTACCAGCTCCTATTGCTTAACACTGGGGGGAAAAAAATCAGATTCCTAATGTCCCTAATTATGAGCCTAAGGATGAAGCTTTCCAGCCCACACTGATCTGAGTATGTTACTGAATTGGGATGTCAGCCACCAACCAGCACAGTCTAGTTACCATGAAGCAGGTATTATTTAAAATAACTTACTTAAAAAGTCTCCAGTTTTATACCAATAATCAAGAGAATAAATAAATACGCATCTGGTCTTTTAGGTAGCCTGGATCACTACATGTTTCTTTCTTTCACCTGTTACCCATTGTGGTCAGGGTACACACCATTAAGCAGATGCAATGTCCAACAAGAAGACACGTACATCTGAAGTCGTTCATCTAGCAGCAACATTTGGCCTTAATATGTTCATATGTTTGGTTTTTTTTTAAGATTTTAGGAAAAAAAAAACAACACAAAACCAAACCATACTTTGAGATTTAGAGGAAAAAACAGACTCCAACTGCCAGGATGGCTGAAACCCCACGACTGGCTGCACCTCAGCATCTCAAGCGGTCGCCAGCATCCCCCGCGTGTTCCTTGGGGCCATGCAGGCTCCTTGGCTGGTGAGGCTGGCTAAGCCACTCGGGTTTTTTGATTCACTTGCTTAAATGTCGTGGGCTTGAAAGTTTGACTTGAAATATAATGTTAGTGGGTTTGTGGTAAAAGCAGCAGAGAGGAGAGGATGACAGGCAGGGCAGAGGGGACTGATTGAAAGCAGGTGTGGAGGAGGAAGATGGGAGGAGGAGAAAGAGGAAAACATGACTGAGTAAGTAAATTCAATGTTATACATATTGAAAAAGAGCACCCATATATAGAGCACCCACCTGTGATCACTGCTTTTAAACACTGTTTTCTTTAATGTATACCAATAAAGAGGCTTGAAAAATAAGGTACCAAAACAAAGAGTAAGGTGTGTAACTCACTACTGAGAGGCACTGAGGTCCCATAGGAAGAATGGTACAGGAGTGAGAATGGGTGAGAGCCCATACAGACTTCAAGGTGGGCTTGGTTTCTGGATTCAGGGGGAATTTTGTACTTATATGTGTATACACTCATGCTGAGAGAATAAAATATAGCAGAGACCAGTATTTTGGCTAGTTTGGCCTCGAGAATCCTCATCACATTCACGTGACTCCTGCACAAAGTGCAGTCTTCTTCCTTAACTGGCAAAATACATCCTCAAGCAAACAAGCATTCCATTTTTTAAGGGGAAGGAAATGCCCAGGAAGGTAAATTAAAAATTACGGGACATTGTTAACCATGAGGCTGCTTTAGGGAGACTGGTGAACCGCTCCCTCCCTCCACACATCTGCACACCTTCACACCATCACCATTCCATACGGCCTTGCCTAGGGTTTTTCACTACATTTTTACTTGATTGTACATATTATTGTCTCATTAACTGCAAAGCTTTCCAGGGCACTGAAAAGGAGAGAGCATTAAAATACACTGAAAAGTCCTGGAGCTCAATTAACACACACCAGGGGGTGCAAGGGGAGGGGATGGGAAGGGGGGTGGTCAGCTCCAATTATAAAAGGCAAACTTATCTCTTTTTTTCTCCCCTAATATCAGCTAATTAGACTTTGACAACCAATTAGCAGATTTTTAGCTTTGCTGAGAATCAAGTTAGCACCGAGAAAGGAGGAGGCAAGTAAAACCAAACATGCAAAATGCTCCTCTTGTACCACAAATAGGCTGTCCTAAAATAAAATATCCACAGGGCCAGATCCTGCTCCAGGATTTATAGCCCTTTCAGCTGGCTGTCACGCTGGTTACTCGCAGGTGTAAATTGAGCGTAGGACTTGGCCTGCAAACTTAAGCTCACCATAACTCATGTAAAACCCATGGCGGAGAAACACTCTCCAGCCTCCTTGCAAGGTTACATCTTAAGTTTTAATAACCTTTTTTGCCCCCCTATTTTTATTCCTACCAACCATGAAGTACCCAGATGATTATTTAGGATTAATGGATTATCAAAAGTGCCAGTTGGCACACTCCTAGGAAAAGGGGGGGGGGGGGGGG